>BQNB010005859.1:0-100175 GCA_026074375.1 Tanacetum coccineum | reverse complement strand
TTTCTAAATCTACGGGAAAATTAATGCAATCTACACTAAAAACAATCAAAGCAACACAAATTTAAACTAAAAATGCAAATAGGAGCCCTAAAAACGTTACGTAAAACCCTAATTTATCAAAATTAGATCCTAAAGTGATTATTTAACTTTTTATAAACCCTAAATGACGAAAATGCAAGAGCTAAGAAAACTAAACCAAAAACGAAAGCGTTTAAAGCTTAAAAACACAAAAAACGTGAACGGGATCTAATCCCGTTCTTTAAAAATTCAAAATCTACAATTTTAACCCTACAAAAGCAAATTTAATTTTCCTAGGTCCTAAATGATAAAAGAAAAATTAAAAAAAATTATATTTTTTTGACTTTTTAATAAATTTATATGAATTAAAAACTGTTTTAATAAGAAAAATTAATTAAAAATACTAAATGAACTTAGAAAAATCTAAAAAAATGCAGGAAAATACTTTGACTTATGCTGGATCTAAGAAAAATGAAATGGGATTACCAGCTTATTGGAATAAGCTGGTAATAAGTTAAACAGCTTATAAGCTTAATGGGCCTAAACGTCCTTAAATACCCAACCACTTGGGACTATAACGAAAAAGTCCCAAGGGCGCAGCGGTAGAGTGTGTGCGTTATAAGGGTTGAGGGTGTTGAGGTCCAGGGTTCGAGCCCTGCTCACCTTGGACTTCCACCTTCCCCTTTTTGCTTTTTTTTAAAACTTTTTACACAGCTTATAAATAAGCTGTAAACCTACAACTTTAATAAAGGCAATTTTTTTAAATCTTAACAATAAGCTCAGAAATAAGCTCAAATGGTGACAGAATGCTTAATCTACACTAAAAGGCTAAGATGCTTAACTTTTGATCTTTTTAAACACAATAAGCAACTAAAAAGGGGAAATAAGCTAAGACAGGTCCTACTCTACACCTAATAAGCAAAATGCACAAAAATAAGCCAAGGAAATGAAACAGAAAAGCAAGAAATTCAAATAAGCAAAAAGAGGCTAAAATAGCAGGCAAACAACCTAAGGGACCACTTTTGGACTTATTTTTAAGCCCCTAAAGGGATCCTTATGGCCTAGTGGGGTATATAGGCTTAAAGCTTGTCCAAGGGGCTATAATAATCAGCAAACAAAAATCATTTTGAAATAAAAATAAGCCATGAAAAGGTCTTATGAAAGTGACAGTTCCACTCAGTAGCTGCTGAGTTTTTCTTACTTTTGCAAAGACAAAAGGGGCTTTTAGCAAACTAAAAATAAGCTAGTAAAATAAGTCTAAATTACAAAACAAGCTGAAACAGATAAAGCAAGATGTCTAATGAGCTTATGCTCTAAAAAACAGACCTTAAAACAGCTTTTTACTAACCTAATTTTGCTACTGAAAACTTGACTTTGGCCTTTTAAAATGACTTGTAAAATGGCAGGATTAAACTCAAATCACACAAGGCAAATGCTGGTTTAATGCAACTTCTTTCTAATGCATTTGAGATTAAAAACAGCAATGAAAAACACTTAAATGTCACTTAATCAAAAACTCATCAAATAAGCTGATATGAAAGACTAGAAAACCACAGATTCTAACTATAACTACTTAAGTCTTTAAAAATGAAATTTAAACTTTGAAAACCTTAAACAACAGGTTAAATCTACTTAATTAAGTTAGTAAAACATAGCTTAGTGACCCAACCCAATAGAAACACAGAATTGACCCATTTTAGACCTAGTGCCAAACACCCTTTAATAACTCAAAATATGACATATAAGCTTGAACAGATTAAGAAAAGCATTAAACAAGATCAAATAAGCAATAATGAGAATAAGTAAGCATAAACAAAACAGAAACAAGCACATATAAGCAGAATTTAAGCAGTAATAAGCAAATGTCATAAAAATAAGCAACAATGGAAAATGAAACTGACCTTTGCCCTTTGTTCTAAACAAGGGCTTGAAAGAAATTCCTAAAAGCTCTAACCTACCCAGCTTATTGACTAAGCAACTATAAAATAACATATAAGCTCTTCCTTGTTAAGCTTATCTTCCAAAAGCTCAAAATTTCCAATTTTCTTTTAATGTAACAGTAACTTTCAAAAACTTTTACAAAAACATTAAATAAGTTAAAAACAGATTATATCAGCTTAAAAGAGCTTAACAAAGACACTTGTGAATAAAATTAAGCTTGAATGGCATAAAACTCAAAATTGCTTAAAACATGAAAACTTGAAAAACTAAAATTTCATTAACTATGAAAGGATTACAAAGCTTTAAGACAGAAATTTAAATACAAGAAAACATACATTAAGACATTTAAAAGTAAAATTAAAACTACAACTACTCTACTTGTCTTTTACAAAGAAAATAAGCCTATTTATAGCCGAATCCTTAGTCATGGGTTGTGCTTGTTGTGTTTTTGTTGTGAGAGACTTTAAAAGCACATCTTGACCCTTCATTTTTCTTGGTCATCAAGGTGTATAATCTGAGCCCTTCAATCTTTTGTCTTTAACCTTGACTAATGGGAGTGTATAGGATTGCCAGCGTGTTTTGGTGTTTTGTGGGAGTGTTATGAAGTGGGGTGAGGTTTAGAGGGTGATAGTTTTGTCTGGGGTGAAAGGTTTTGGCTGTTTGCTACAGTGACAGACCCACACAAAGTGTGTTGTTGAAGAAGTACAGTAACCCTTGGCGGGAAAGGGTGTTATACTTTGAAGTTTATGAGATTGGCATGAATGGTCCCTCATTTTGTATGGTTAAATTACACCCTCAGTCCTTGTGGTGATATAACTTTGGGGGAGTTGGCAGGAACATCCCCTAAAGTTGTATGGTGGGTTTGCAGTCATGGTCCTTTAAGGACTAACGTAGTAACAAACTTAACAGTGTTGGGGACTTAATGATCGTTAAAAGGGGTTTTGGGCTTGTTATATAGGTTTTGGGCCGGTATTTAAATAGAAAGGGGTATTGGGCTATTTTTTTATTTTTGGGCTTTTTAATAACTAAATAAGCTTATTGGGCTGACCCGGCCCATTAACTCGGGTACGGGTTGGCCCATTTAACATTTCTTCGGTTTTGGCTTTGACTTTGGCCTTTGACTTTGTCGGGGTTGACTTTGACTTTGTCTTTTTCACGCTCTTCCATTCAGTGCTCGGTTTTGTCATTTTTGGCTTTGTTTTTTGTCCTTTTGTCGGAAATCCGTTTCCTGTATAATATAAGTGAAAAACATACGAATACAATGTATTTTTGATACGTTTTTGGTCATTTATGCATGTTTTTAATGGTCAAAGGTATGTGTATTTAAACACATACCACAAATGAAAGAATAGTTTCTAAGGCTTGTTTCCCCCCCACACTTAAGTTGAACATTGTCCCCAATGTTCTATAGAAGTACCCATAAAAACGAATAAAGGGAAAAGAAAACAAGTAAAAGAAACTAGTACTCCCCTAGTTTGCTCAATAATGGAGAAGAAACATGTGATAACTGGTTAAATCGTCCTCCAAGAATCATCCAATGAAATTTCCTAAGAACTTCCAAGCTTCTTCTCATCAAATATAACTTGTAATCAAATTCAAAGACAACTACACCAAGCATAAAATGTGCGATTTACAAATATACAATACGAAATTAGGGTTGACTCGATAAAGCAGTAAAGATAGGATGAGAGAATTTTTAATCTCATTGGGTTTTGCAGGTTTATAACAGAAGAGTACATATTTTAAATGTTATGCAAGTTTTATTTTCAAAAATAATTAAAAAAATTTAAGTTTTCTGGACCTGGGCGTTTGACGCCATCAGGAAAATCCTGACCCCGTCACAGGTGTCGTGGTGACGGCGTCACGTGTAAATCGTGACGCCGTCTCCACGTTCTGTGATAACGAAATTTTTGTTTTTGATGAAAAATTTCCTGCACTTGACTCCATCAGTTAATTCTTGTACAAATGGCTGCATAAAATCTGAGATTTGACAATTCAATCATATGACGCGAAACTGACGCGAATTATTCTAAACAATTTATTTTGCATGTTTGAATTTGGCTCAAAAGCTAGATAAATTCCCCTACACTTATTTTGTTGCAAAATACCTTTGATTGCAAATAAGACGAAGTTACAAACAAACAAAACATGATTACAAACTAATTCAAACATAATAAAACAAACAATAAAAAATTAAAACACACAAGACACTCCTAATATGCAATAAAAGTAAATATTGGGTTGCCTCCTAAAAAAGCGCTTTTCTTTATTTATGAGTCTTGTAGCTAGACTCGAAGTCATACGTCCTTACGTGACTTCATGGATGCTCACGTGTCCCCGAATGAACCATTCTTTCATACTGTCATCCACTTGGTATTCGGGACCTAGGTTTAAGCAATTTTTGTACATGAATTTAATATTTTCATGAGGGTCCCTAAGTCCGTTTATCAAATCGTTTTGGCTAAGTTCTAACTGTGGTAGGACCTTACTCTAATTAAAGTCCTTGAGCCTAGGTATTGTACGTGGCATCCTATATGTGTATGTGTCGAAGATTTTAGTGAATGAGACCAATCCTTTAGCGATGTCATATCTGAGCTTAGTGATTTTTCTAAAGGGTCTGCCCATCAAGACTTCAGCCATATCACTCATTATAAACTCTCCTATGTCTTCTAACAAAAAAATCCGTGATATAGGTGAAACTCCCAACAAATACGTAAACATTCTTAACGACGACAACTAGGTTCTTTCCCGTCCCCTCTAATCCTTTTACCATTATTGTATTGTAGGCTTTACGCGAGATAATATTCATTGGTAAAAAGGGGTCGAGATAGGCAGTAAACTTCCTAAAGCCTATCATGCATTCGAATGCTAGGTCATCCCCATCCAAACTATTAATTATTCTTTCTCGACATAGTCTCCCCGCGTTTTCGCTCAATTAGCTCATTAAGAACTTCACCATCATCTGAGTCATTGTCTGAATGAGGAAATGGAGAAACAAGGGGTGTATCTCCCGTTTCATCATCAGACTCGAGGTTATTCATATTGGTCTCATTGGGTTGATTGGCGAAGTTGTTAAGAAATTGTTTAATATTCTCTAGGCGAGAGTCAACAAAGGCCGAAATCACATGTAGCTCATGAAGCTCTTGGTCAATTCGTGCACGCAACGCAGCTGGTAGGACAAGATGATTATTGGTAGGTGGTGGATTTGCGTTCTCCATGATGAAAAGTGGAATAGTTAATGGAAATTACGAACAAACACACAAAGAAAAGACAGACTACAAGAAAGCTAATGTTCAGAAATTAAATTCTCACTTAAAAGGATTCAAGCGAGTAGAACTAAGCTAAACTATGATTAAATCCTAACTATTCCCCAAGCGGCGGTGCCAAAAACTTTGTAAAAACCTAATTATAGGCTTCATAGATCGTTTTGCCCATCTAGGATATCATAACATTGATCACGCAACGGAATAACAAATAAGAACAACAATGTTATGAACAAGGTTTTTATTCATAAACTAATAAACTATAAACTATTCGACTTTAATCAGTCGACTATGAACTATTATATAAACTAATAAGCTAACTAAAGCATGAGGGATGTGTGTTGAGCTCTTAAGGGTTGGTTGCGATCCCTTTTGTAAGAAGTTAATCTGGTCTTCGAGCTCAAGAAGTATTTGGTCAGGTGTTGAGATGCACTTGAAGGTAGAAATGGCTTGCACCGGCTTGTCTGACATTCTTCGTGTCATTCAGCTCTACATGGTCGTAGAGAGCGAGGTTCTCAATGATTTCCTAAGATTCGTCAGCATTCTTATCTCGGAGTTTGCTGGCGGTGACGTGGTCAATCTCGCACTTGAGATGAAAGGAGACATGATCGTAAAAAAATTAGATTTGAAGCCAACGATCGATGCCATGATGAGGGACTTTTTGTAGTAAGTCCTTAAAACAAGTCCATGCTTCGGATAGAGATTCTCCATGATGTTGTTGGAACATCAGGATATCATTGTGGAGTTTTGCGGTCCTTCCGATGTAAAGAAATTTGAAGCAGAATGGGTAGTAAGATTCTCCCATGTGTAGATGGATCATGCAAGAAGACGTTTAAGCCAATTGCTAGCTTGATGGCATAGGGAAAATTGAAATAAACACAGGCGTGTTCTTTCCCTAGTTTAAGGAAATCCTTGAGGTGTTGATTTGGATCCTTGGACCGAAGTCCGTGGAATGAGCATCCGTTTTGCACCAACCGGATGGTGTCGGATCGAAGAGGTACCACGTTGTTCCCTACGGGGAGCTCGATGGTATTCCTGTAGCCCTCGTGGCTAGGTTTGGAGTAGTCTCCTAGAGTACGGATAGGATTCTCGTCTCCCATGGTGGTTGACGAGAATGAGTTACGAAACAGATATCACAAAGAAAAGATAGACAACAAGAAAGATAATGTGCAGAAATTAAATTCTCACTTGAAAGGATTCAAGCGAGTAGAACTAAGTTGAATTGTAACACCCCCAAAATGGGTCGCAGCGGAATGAGAGTCCGGGGCGTGTTACTTCAATGATCAATAGCACAAGATATATATAGAATGACCAAAAAGTCATTTAAAACCGATACATTAGATTTAACAAAGTATTTGTTCATTTTCACTGTTAACATGAAAGATTTTTTGCCTATAACAAATTATACAAATGTAAGCGACAAAATCTTTAATGCCTTGATATCGAATCAAAACCACCAATGTATCCTTGCACCTCATGGCTTATTGACATCTGAAAAAACATTGCTTTAAAACGTCAACAATAATGTTGGTGAATTCATATGTTTGATAAATTGTATATTCTAGGACCACAAGATTTCCCAAGTGTATGATAATGCAACAGATGCAGACATCTATAAATGTAATTACGTTGCCCTAAGCTCATGACACTGAAGCTCGACATAAATGAATACCATATATTTGCCTACACATTGCCCTTGGTGGATGTTCTAAACCGACAACCACTCCATATGTTCGACATGGTATACGTTCGTTTGCCCAGTGATAGCTAATCACCCGAATGGGGATGTCAATCCCAATAGATCTATTCATAACATTCGCGCTCACAATCCAGTAACTGACAGTTCATGATAATGGGCTCAACTAGGGTTATCGCTACTTAGGCAACACGTAATCATAATATAAAACTTATCCACTTGTGTCCAATTATAAAACAGTGCATGTTTCTCACCCCAAAAACTTATAAAACAAATCATGTAAAACGTGGGGCTATGAACTCACCTTGAGTGAGCGAATATCTAAGTGATCACAGAAAATGCGTCACGTGTATGATAGAGTGACAACCTAATCCAATATAGGTAGTTAAGTACTAATCACATTGGGTAGAATACTTACAATATTTAATTATATATAACCAATCACAATTATTATTTTAGTGAAATATATTTATAAAGTTTAATCGTTTTATATATACTACCCTTGGTAAAAGGACATTACTTTCCCGTTTCATGTCGGTTCTTGCTTTTATTATGTTCACGCTGTTGTATTAAGACGAAGTATCTTATTTATGACATTTTTGTATTTCATGTCCTCTGGTGAACAGTACTTTTACTGTTCACATCAAAGTTATAAAGTAATTTATATGGTTTTAGTTGTCGTAAAAACAATTAATTGTTAATTACTTATATGTTTTAAACCCGATTTTAGGGTTCATTTGAACACGTCTTTGTAATTGAAAAGGTGTTTCAAAAATTATCACTTTGGTTATAATTTGGGTCCTGCTGATGAGTAGTAATTTTTACTGTCATGGTTTATAAAATTACTTTGTTAAACTTTAATTATCGTAAAGCCGTATTTTATTCGTTTTAGTCTCCTGTTTTTAGTAATTCTTTTGGAGCACGATCTAGTAATTGAAGTTATATTTTATTTTGAGGTTAAAAAAACAATGTTCATGATAGACCAGTACTTTTATAAAAGTATTTTTATACCATTTTAAGATATATAAACCTCGCGTTAATTCATAATTCCTTCGTTTTTAAATTGAAAAAAATGTATGTTTTCTTATTGTTATTGGAAACATCTAAAAATTATGATGTGATTTAAATAAATAATATCAAACATTCTGTTTGTAGATTTTTTATAACATGTTTTTTAAAAAATTCTTTTATAAACTCCGGTTATAATCGTAAAAAACTGTAACTACGTATCTTTTTCGTTATTAATCGGTTTTTTGAGTTTCTTACCTTTTTGGAATCGTCATGAGACGTACTATCTTTATAGAACATAATGTCTGTCACCATACACGAACCAAAACTGCCCCTTTTGAAATCAATAAGATTATACTTGTTTATTATGTTGTTTTATATAAGTTCAAATAGTAACTTACCACATGCCTTTTATACCATATTTATATTTGTATTACATATATTAGTGTCAAATAGGTACCTCATTGTCCAAAATGTTCAAGACACAAGTTCTTAACAAGTCATTTACAACACTATTACTTGTAACTTATTAAGTAAACTTTAAAACCCCAAATTTGTATATATACTTTTTATACTTAAACCATCATGGTATAACACTTTATATATCCATTTTACATGTTATTCACCAAAACAACATAACATATGTAAAAGTGTACAAAACCATAATCACAAGTAAAATTCCATTTTACATGTTAAAACATTCCCTAAATGGTGATTAACTATATAAGCATCATATACACATAAAATCATGAAAATGAAAAGATGAGGGCTTTTATATAACCTTAGGGTGATGTATGATGATGGAAAATATGATCTAAACCCTTATTTATATTTTAACATTAGCTTTTCACAACATAGAAACCCTAATCTAATAAAACTAATCTTGCATTAACTTGATTAAACCTTGCAAATGCTTAACCAACCCTTCAAAACATCTTAGGTTATCATAGGAATGATGTATGAGTGCTTGTATAGTCTTAGAAAATCAATCTATGGATTTTATAAAATGGGGGTTTGTTGTTGTGGCTTATACAAGAGAGAAAGAGAGAGTTGTGTGAAATTTTACTAAGTAAAATGAGGTGTAAGTGTTTCTCTTTCTAGTTGTAAGAGTTATATAAGTCATAGTCAAAGCAACTTGTAAGAAAGTCTAAAGACATGATGAGGGTTTTTAGGGAGCCATTGGTCAAAAGTATGGGAAGTATGACTTGATTTAATGTGTAGATATGTACAAAAGACCATGTGGTGAATTTTTGTGATATTTATTTCTATAAATCCACCTATATTTGGCCATATATGTATATACATGATATATCTTTGTAATTTTTGAGTATTAGGTACAATTATGGGTATTTGTTGAAGCGTAAAAAAGTTTTGTGGTTAACGAGTATGCCTAATGGATTTTATCGCGAAACGTAAACACTTTACGTAACCAATAAAAATTAAAATACAAATGAACAAAGTTAATAATTATCCTCTAAAAATTTACTTAACACTTGCTTGATGTAAACATTTAATCGTTTGATGCCCGTTTACATTGAATGATCATTTTTAGCTTTGCGATTTAATTTAACGATTACGATTAAAAGCAAACGCGGTCAATAATCAAAAATATATTGTGAATTTTTGATGACGTAAAATGGACCCTAAAAACAATGAGATGTTATATGAACTATGATCAATAACCTAACTATTCCACCACACAGCGGCCGCCCAAAAACTTAATGGTTCGTCGTATGACTTCTACATGGAAGTTTTACACTACCTAGCAGCTGTAGTAACCGTTGTAGTAGTAGTATAGGCAAGACTCGGGGGGTTGTTAGGCAAGACTCGAGGGTTGTTATCGTTATCTAGGGGAATAGGTTGGGAAGGCTTGATCACGGTCTAACAGAATTCTAAGGGTTGAGAGAAGATTCTTTTTGTGTTTTTATAATTTATGAAAGCAGTAAATCATATATTTGAGAGGTTTGGTTGGTTTTAGCTATTAAACTAAATATAAACTAAGCTACTGGTGATAACAATATAATAAAAGATTATGTTTATTTAATCATGTATTACTCCCTAGATTGCTTCTCCTAGTGTTATTGCTTTGTCACACTTGTGATGATTTATGTAATTATTTTTTAAGTCATGAACGAATTACACGAACCCACCGTTTATTTAATATTTCGTTAAGGTAACACACAAGTAAGGTAGTATAAAGAGTATTACCAGGCCCCTAAGAGTTAATTAAATGCATTTGAAATATATTAAGAGTGGACCAACCATATAAGGGGCAATGTAGTATGAAGACTGTTACCCGATGGTATCCTTTCTACACAATCATGTTTTCCTAGACATATCAATAGCGATACAAACAAAAGCTGTTTTCTAAGACCTAACATGCATATTCATCACAAGAAGCAAGACCATTAAGATCTCCATCCTAGATTTCATACAATCATAAATAAACACAATAGAAGGTTTAGCCAAGCATGTTAAAGATAAAGTAAAAACTTATAAGAATCACATAACAAGACATATTAAATGATTAAGATAGTCTTACTTAATTAAAACATGAATCGAAGAGAGTACAATAGGGTTTTGAGGCCCTAAAATCATCCCTAATAGTTGTTAAACGAACTAGGGTTCGTCCCTTTCTTTTACTCTAAAGTTACACACTTAAAACCCTAAAATCGGATTTGTATATATAGGAAAATCGCTGTGACGGCGTCGCGTTTTAATCATGACGCCGTCATCAATAGAATATTCTAGATAATGGGTTGGGTCGTGCATTTTGACGCCGTCATGGATTCTTGTAACGTCATCTTGGTAAGAGTTATGACAGTGTCACGTGTAATCTGTGACGCCGTCTCCAGTCGCTGAGAACATAATCTTGAGAGATGTTGATGTAGTTCCGTAGTCTTTTCCGTTTCCTCTCCAAATGAGCCCAAGTCATGTGTATTTCCTCCAAATGACTTCCAAATGCTAAATACTTGAAAAGGAATGATTAAGTACCTATTTTGGGCATAAATGCATGATTTAGGAGGTTAAACGACCTCAAAAAAGTGTATAAAAGGACACCTCATCACTCATGTTATTCCAGATAAGATTTGAGCTAATGGAAGTTGGTTGTATGCAGATCCCTTACAAGTTTGACGCCCATCACAAACTTACTCCATTCGGGTGGAAGTCTGTTCAAGAATTTGGTATTGACTTGGAATTGTTGCAGAGACATCTTATAGATGTTCATGTCATTGATGATTTGAGTGAATCACAAGTAATACTCATGAAGTGATTCCCCCTTGTTGTAAGAAAACTTATTAAACGTATCATACACCTTGCACTCTCTTTCTTGATTTGTCAATGAAGTACCTTGCATGAGTAGTTAGACTTGTTCCCATAGATCCTTGGCAATACAATGATGATTCATAAGAGCATAGACATCTGTAGAGAGTCCTTGAAGAATGATATTTGTAGCTTTAAGATCAAAATCAGCTTGAAGTTTCTCAGATGCAGACAATTCAACATACTTCTCTAATTTGGTAACACCATCAAATTCAATAGAAGGCCAATCGAGTGGACCGTGTTCAACTGATTATAGTATCACTCTTCCATGCTATTTGTTCTGCATATAAGTTCCATTATGCTTTTCCAGGAATCATATAATGGTTTGTCCAACATTGGTGGACGATTGTCAGCACCAGATAGTATCATGTACTCAGCAAGAGTATTCTTTTGTCCATTTGGAATAATTGAATCCATTTTGATTTGATATGTGATAAGATGAAAGATGATCATACAGTGATTGGAGGTTGTTGTGATAAAGTGAGATTTGTTTAATGTGATTGAGTCTTTAGAATACACGAGATTTTACAATTCTTGATAAAACCGGGAAAATAAATTTTCACGGGATTTTACAAATCAAAGAACAATTGTATAATTCTCCTAATGAAAGCGTATAGTTCACCCAAGTAAAGCATATAATTATTCCAAGCAAAAGATGTATAAATCGCCTTAAGAGAGTAAATGTATAATTCGCCTGACAAGTTACGTATAAATCGCTTAAGAGAGTAAACGTATAATTCGCCTAAGATTAAACGTATAAATCGCCTAAGAGAGTAAACGTATAATTTGCCGGAGATTAAACGTATAAATCGCCTAAGAGAGTAAACGTATAATTCGCCTGAAATTAAACGTATAACTCGCCCAAGAACACAACGTATAGTTCGCCCTAGTTAAAACGTATAACTCGCCCAAGAATCAACGTATAACTCGCCTGATACGTACAACTCGTCTCGACGTCTAATTCACCCAAAATTACAACGAAACTCAAAACACAAAAATCTTAAAAAGACTCACCTTTTGACGTTTTACCCAAATTTTCTTGTACTTCTTACCTATCTAAGACTATGAGAACCTTAAAAACATAAACTTTAATGTTTTTGAGACGAAAAATTTAAAATCAAGATTCTTGGTACAACCCTTGTGCGAACCAACAAAAAACACAAAAAATGGAATTTTTTTGATGTTTTTCAAAGAGTTTCTTGTACAACTAGCCTATACTAAGATAAATAAAGAAGAAAGTAGCAAACTTTATGGTTTTAAACCTACAAAAGATGAAGATCTTTTGGTACGGTTCAGACCACTAAACACGCCTAAAATGAGTAACAAACGCACACAAAACCTTCACAAACACTCCATGGCTCTTGATACCAATTAAAGGATATCTTAACACACATAAGGTATGGATTTGATCTAAGGTTTAGAGAGAGAAATAGGTGGTTGGATGAACACTTAGAGAGAGAAATAAAGAAAAGAAAAATACTAGATTACTATGTGAAACAAATGAACAACCAACGCATGGAAAGGGTTTATATACTTCCTAGTGGCCAGTTAGGGCCTTGGCTTTCTTGGGCTTTCCATGGGCCTTGGACTAGCTAGCCTATTAAGGTTCTAAATATTACTTAACGAGCTATCTAACGATATAATGGAAGTGATCGACACTTTTTGTGTTTCTAACAGAGATGATTTGCACACTCTTATTTATGATTGGGACACTCACTGTACAAGCAAATAAAGCACAGTGTAAACTCTGGTACAACTACATAATGCACATAATAGAGTGTCCCAATCAAATTTCTGAGGGTGTAAATCATAACAACTAACTCACCATAATTGAGCACTCTAGAATGCTCAATTTCTATTAATAATTTAAGCACTCACCTTTTGGTTGTGGCATCTCCTAGAAGTCAAGAATCATTTAGTATAACTTTTATTTAATGTGATTTTTATGATTATGCATGTCCATCTTTTTGTGAATTATCATAAGCTTGCCATCTATGATGATTGTATGAGCTTATTGGAATGATAAATGAAATAACTTTATGAATTAATTGGAAGTGTGATTAACTTTAAGATATTTGTCATGATATTGCCATTAGCTAGATATATTGTTTTGAACTTGTACTTCTTACTTTATTTTGTAGCAAACAAATTTCATAAGATCGATCCCTTGGTGCCCCAAACGAGGGGGAGCCTACATCAAGGGGGAGTCTTGATATCATCGACTTCTTTCTTTCTACAACAATTCGACGATAATCCTTTTTTGAATTCGACAAAAAAGGGGAGAAATGGAATGAAACTCATTAATAATTTGAAACCTTTAAATTCATACAAAATGAGTTTATATTTTTTCATCATCAAAAAGGGGGGAGATTGTTAATACAAATAATGTCTAAAAACGTTATTTATATTTTTCGACCTCTCAACGTTTTGATAATAACAAAATGTAAAAACGTTTACGATAAAAATAAACGTTTACAAATTATTAATCGTAAAATTCAATTTCTAAGATTAATCACGTAAGGTATGTACAAACAAATCATTAAGCATGATTAGTGATCAAGAAAATATTTTTTCTTAACCATTACATTTTCACAAAAGTATTTTTATAAAAATAAATATACATATAAAAGAAAATGTTTTAGTTAAATAATAAAATTTGAATTTGGTTTTCCCCCCAAAATAGAAGCTTCCATACTAGATACAACATTCCTCACAAAAAGACAAAAACAGGAGTGGAGTCTAGTGACGACCCCCTTATAGGTCTGGCGGCCCACAGATATATCTAGATACTACACTATTTCTGGCAGAAAAATATACCTCTTTGCACGAATTTTTCAGATAACTTTTTCTCTCTAAAAACCTTCTTTCTCTCTCTAAATCTCTTGATCACTAACATTGTTTGATCTTGTTTCAAGTGATCCAATCTCTTACTTCTCATTTCCTCTCCTCTCTATCAAGTGCAAGAGAAGAACATTCGTATTCGCCAAGAAATGAATTGTTATTTAGTGATCTCTCCTCTCTTCTTCTAACTACCAAATCTCTATTGTAATTATCTTGTGTAATTGTGTGTAAATCCGATAGTGTAGATCTTGTGATTATGTAGTGATTGTGAAGTGGTTAATTGGTTCTAGCTAAGATTAGGACTCAACATTTATTTTAGTGTCGGAAAACAATGTAAGCGACGTGTAAACGGTTTTCTCCGCCTAAAGGGAGCTTGTTGACATAGTGTTGTAATTGTGTGATTCGGATTGTGTGTAAAGTCCGATAGTGTAGATCTAGTGATGATAGTGTTGTGAAGTGGTAGATTGGTTCTAAGCTAAGATTAGGAACTCTACATTAGCTTAGAGTCATAAAATAACGTAAGTGACGTGTAAACGGTTTTCTCCGCCTAAAGGGAGCTTGTTGACATAGTGAAATCTCGAGTAGGATACTCGGGGAGTGGAGTAGGGCGAAGAGGAGCTTCGTAGCCGAACCACTATAAATCTTGGCGTCTTGGTTTGATTGTTCCTTTCCTTATCTCTTTATATTGTTGTCATTTTTATTTAGTATTAGTTTAGGTATATTACATATTGTGATGGTTGATACATCAACTCGAATTCAAAATATTTTGAAAGTAAACTTTTAAAACATGTAAAGCAATATCAAAAAAAAAGAAAAACGGGAGGTGTGTGTGGGGGAGGGTGTATGGGAAAATGCAAAAGAAGAAAAGACTAAAAATCAGTACAAAACCTAAAAAAAAATTTAGATTTATCTCCCTGTAAACTATTCAACCCCCCCCCCCCCTTCTAGTTTCCACACACTTATTGTATATGATGTGGCTGTCGTTTTTAGTGAGGAAGAGATTAGTGAAATGTGTGTGTCGAAGTGTGAGAAGCGAATGATTAGGTAGCTTTCTTGTATAGGAAAAAGAATGGGTATGGTTTAAAGTTACTTTGGTGCCTAATAGTAACAAGTTATCCGATATAAGACTCTGAGTGTGCATGGTGCGGGGTTGTTTGGATCTCCGTCTATAAGCAAGAAAAGAGAGGGGGAGGGAAACAACACAATTTGAAGTGACAAGGCCATTTTTGTTAACCTTGGTTAAGGTAAAGATAGTTTATGTGAAGATGGGAAAAGCACAAAAGAAAGTAAGTGTTTAGTGTTCGCATTTTAAGAGGGGGTTAAGTAGGGGAGGCTGGTTTTGCAAGGGTATGGGGGGAGGGAAATTCAATTTTTTTAAATGTATATACTAGTAAGTATGTATGTATAAGAAAGGTGGTGAATGTAGTGCATGCATGCATGAAATGTAATATGATGCAAGTTTTGGAAAATTTATGTAAAACCGTATGCAAATGATTTGTAAATCATGCTCACGAGGATGATAATGTACTAGTTACATGTAGACTAAACTTAGTCTAGAGTCGGGATACGTTCAAAGTTGTTTCACAATACGCGAGATAACATAATGGTTATACGTTAATTTAAGTATTCACATGTTCAAAATAGAATGTTTCAAGTTAATAGTTATATATCAACCTGGGAAATTGTTAGTTGTCCCAAATGTGGTACTTCAACCACATTCCATTATGATATGTATGCATACAATTGCAATAAAATCGTTAATAATGATCATCAAATCTGAATTATACATCTCACATAGTCTAGTGAAAAGAGACAAAACTGAGGATATCCACATATAACAGACTTGTATTATGATCTAAAAAAAAATAATATTAATCATATAATGTAAGCCATAATGCTCAAACAAACACTACAATGACTATCATTGTCATATATCATAACAATATCCATCAACCAAACGCACCCAAAATAATCTAAACCATAGAGAAAAGATGCACTCTAAGTAGCATAGATTTCAAACATGAAATAAAGAGTCGTAACAAAAAATGATTTTGGTAAGCCTTAAACCGATTAAAATTTGTTCAAACAAGTTCTTATAAACAAAATTCCAAAGATTCTATAGGTTAGTTGAAATCTGAAACTTACTTCCCAACAACCTCTACATCTATAATAAAACCCATTGTCATAAAAATGGAATAGGCGATCGATTAATAGCGCCTATGCACTAGAAGGGATTAACCATCCGATTTCGAATACTAATCCGATTGTGTCAAAACGGTCCAAAGTACCGAATAATATATCGGTTAAAATCGCAAAAGCAATATTAACGTCCGATCGAACAAAAATCCCAGCTAAATCAGTTCAACACGATTAACCCGGATCACTTTTTTCAAAAAAATAAATTGAATTTTTATTTTCAATATACCTCATGTTTTTCACAAAAAAAATCAGACACAACTATTCAAGACGCATTCTAGACCGTGATTTAACACAAAAAGTAATGGTATTGCTAGTTTTTCATATTTCAATATAATGTTGAAGCCACTAATTGAACTCAAAATAGATTTCTAAAAATTCATTGAACCATTAAAGCATTTATGACGCGCATTTCGTTTATGTTATATATTATAATTTTTAAAAAATCTACAATTTTTTTTTTTTTATATATAAAAAATCTATCCAAAAAATACCTAACTAATTGCCGGCTGAACTGATTTATTGCTAAGCAGTACCCAAAGCACTCCACTAGCCCAAGTAAAAAAAAAAATACCCCAAAAAAAAAACCAAAAAAACCCAAAATAACCAATAAACCGCCTGGTTATTAGCGTCTAAAGAGTTTTACATCTTTAACAAAACTAACCTTTTTGTAATTGATGTAAAGGAAAAAAAGAAATTTAAAATATTATCAACAATGCATTGACTCGAACGTTTATTATAAAAAGAATCATAGTTCTAAAAACATTTGTTATCATTCACATAAAAGTATCTTCAATTTTAGCACTAATTGCATTAAAATAGTGTAAAAAAAGATCATTAAAGCATTCGAGTTACTGTCATTGATTGTTTGTGGTCGATTCACAATTCCATCTCTCCATATCTCTAAATCTGACTTTGGTCATACTCCTTTCAAGCTTTTCCATTCCTTGTTACTTCGTGATTCATTTGATGAAGTTATCAAAATAGAGTTGTCTAAATTGGAGGAACATAACTTTGGAAGGAAGCTCTTATCTCATGAAAAATTTCGCCTCCTCAAAGTTAGAAAGAAGCGATGGCATTCTGAAACTAAAACTTCTGATCGTGTTACTAAACATGATAACTTGCAACTTATAAAGTCTATAGAAGAGAAAATTAAAGCGGGTTCTGTGAATGATGATGACCGTGATTATCATATTAAGTTGCTTCAAGAGGTGGAGAGATTAGATACTTTTGAATCCTTTGATCTTTTTCCAAAGGCGCGTGTCAAATGGGATATCGAAAGTGACGAGAACTCCAAATTTTTTCACGGGGCTAATAAAGCAAAAAAAGAGACTGAATGATTCACGGTATCATGAAAGAAGGTGTTTGGATTTCAAATCCTTCTCAAATTAAGGAAGAGTTTCTTAACTTTTTAAAGAAAAGTTCAAAGACCATGATTTAAATGTGGATTTCCCTCTGTTTGCTAACACTTCTGGATTACGTGCTCTTGACCGTCATAGCTTGGAGACTCCTGTTTCTTTAGATGAAGTTAAGAATGTGGTTTGGGATGGTGGTAGTTCCAAGGCTCCCCTCCCCTACATCGCGCCACCGATGTTCTCTTTCCACCCGCTTTTGTGAAGAAATATTGGGATGATATTAAAGTTGATATTTTGGAGTATGTCAATATTTCTTGATATTGGTTCGTTGCCTCATGGGTCTAATTCTTATTTCTTCACTCTTATTGTAAAGGTTATCACCCCTATTTTCATCAAAGATTTTCATCTCATTTCTTTCGTAGGCGTTCATTACAAAATCATAACTAAAATTCTAGCTAATCGGATATCCAAGGTGATTGATAAGATTGTTAGTCATGAGCAATCGGCATTCATAGTTGGTCGTCAAATTCTTGACGGTCCTCTTATTCTTAGTGAGATTATCGAATGGTTCAAAAAAAGTTGTTAAAGGTTCAAAAAGGTTAATTTGAGAAAGCTTTTTTAACTAGTAAGCTGAAAATGTTTAGACTTTGTTCTTCTTAATCTTGGCTTTGGCTCTAAATGGAGTTCTTGTATTAGAGCTTGTTTATCCTCATCCCGGGCTTCGGTTCTCGTCAATGGTAGTCCTACATCGGAATTTTCTTGTCAGGTTTTATTGGACAGATTTCAATCGAAGTTATCCTCGTGGAAGGCTAATCTCCTTTCTATAGGGTCCGTCACACCTTAATAAAAGCTATTCTTAGTAGCCTCAATATCTATTACTTCTCGATCTTCAAGGTCCCTGAATTTATTCTAATTTCCTTGGAAAGATCCAGAGCAATGTTTTTTTTGGGGAGGTTCTCACAAAGCTAGAAAATTAGCTTGAATTAAATGGAAAAATGTTCTCTCTTCTTATGATAACGAAAGTTTAAATATCGGTAGTCTTAAAGCTTTTAATCTCACTCTTCTCCTTCCACCAAAAGGTGGCTTGGAGGTTTGTTATCGCATAACGTACGTGCATGATAATCAAGCGGGTGTGTGGCACACGCATATCTGTTTCAGGAGAAGATACTTGGGTGTGAGAGTCTCCTTTTTATATTCCCCCCCCCCCCCCCCCCCCCCCCCCCCCCCCCCCCCCCACAACACACACACACCCCCCCCCCCCCCCCCCCAACAATAAAACACCCCCCCCCCGATATAATAGGCTATACCGATTGGAGCGTGAGAAAGATTGTCTTATTATTGACCGCAATGATCATGGCCAATGGCGTGGAATTGGTCGAGGCCTAACCTTGGTGCTCGAAATTCCATTGATTTACTCGACATGCTTTTTGAAATTAGTTTTGCATAAATTAACGAAGTTAAGATACTTGTGTATGGTTGTTGGGCACTGATTGGACTTTTTCTTTAAAGGACGCTCGATGCATTATGGATTCGAAGATTCTCCCTTCTTTGGCTCCATCGACAGTTTGGGACAAAAACATTCCTTAAAATGCCAATATTTTTATTTGGAGGTTGATTTTGGATCGCTTGCCTCATAAGTTGAATCTCTCTTCCCGCGTTATTGATATTCTAACGATCTCTTGTCCCTTTTGCAATAGTAACGTGGAATCTTCAAATCGTAATTTCTTTGAGTGTAATATTGTCAAGGACATTTGGATGCTTGTTCGTAAATTGTGTGATATTTTTTTCCTCCTTTTACTTCGTATGAGCATTGGAAAGGTTGATTTTATTCCTTTGTGGTAGTGTTAAAGAAAGGTCTTGCGGCTTATCAATTATTTTTTCTGCTTCTCTTTGGTGGCTTTGGAGGTATCGTAACAGTGTTACTTTTCGTTCACACTCGATGAGAAAAAGTGACATTTTTTACAGCATTCGACTTTCCTCGTATTTTTTGCTTCATCATAGGGGTCACATGATCGGCAATTGGATTGACTGACTTAAATCCCATATGCTTCTCTCGAGTAATGGTTTAGGATGACGCTTGTTTTTTATCCTTTCGTGTTCTCCGAGGCATGTTTTGGGTTGCATCAAAAACGACTCGGAGTGAAAACTGGTGGCTCGGCCTCCGTGAGCGGGGATTTTTCTCTTGTCGTGTATAGGCAAGAGTTTTTCATCATTTTTGTAGCCTTCGCAGTTAAAGCCTTGGAAGTTACTAATGTATTTTTTTTTGCTTATTTATAGTATTGTATTTGTACTATTCTGGCTTCTAGCTAGTAGCCTTTTATTTATATATTTATCTTATGTTGTTCCAAAAAAAATTGCTCCAATATATAACACTAAAATTTTGCACTAAATATTTTTAGTTAGTTTAAAGTACATATCAACATGATAAAAAGAAAAAAAATAGTTGAAATAATACATATTAATATTTGGCTCATTGTAAACGTGTTGATCGTACACTTATAAAGATATAGTTTATATAGATTTTTTTATTATTTTAGTTAATCATCAAAGATACAAGAAATATAGTTTAAAAGTATAATTACATATATTTAGTTTTTACTATTCATATGCCCGAAAATAGTGCTAAAAAATAGTGATAACATTAGAAAACGCTTTGTACATTTTTAACACTAAATAGTGCAAAAAAAACAATTTAGTGATAACATTGAAAATGGCTAGAAGAGAAAAAAGTAACATGGAACCGATGACGAAGCTTAAGAATACGAGTGGGGAGGTAATAAAAATGGAGAGGATGATATCTGTTTGGAGTGACGGGATAGAGATTGAGTGGGATTGGGTTTTTATTTCAGATATTAAATTATTAATGTTTTTGTGACAATGTCACTCATATGCCCCCATCAAAAATTCTAAAATATTACCCATATCAGGCGGATTTAAACCCCACGTTTTGAAAGTTTTAATGCAAAACCTCCGTATTACTTTTTTCAACCAAAGAGCAACTACAAGAAATTCAAACTCAAATCCCAAAACACCAACAAGGCGGTGAAAACGTCCAACCAAACGGCCCTAAGGGTTTCCAATCACTGAAAACGTTGACGCACAACACTTCCCAAGATAGTGTTTGATAACCTATTTTGCAAGCAGGGGGTGCCGCCAGGTCCGAAAACCAGAGCCGACCGACAGAAAACGTAACTAAATGGTTCGGTCATCGTCCCGGTCCCAACACGCATAAGTGACGATTTTGGTTTCGTAAGACCGAAACCGAAAATTAAGAAAAAGCTGAACCTTGGACCGAGACCGAAATAGCTCGGTCCGGTTCAGGCCGGGTTCTCGGTCCGGTTCGCGGTCCGGTTTGCTCACCCCTATTTGCGAGTGTAACTATCATTGAACTTCTAACACAGATGGGAGGCAAAACCACTTGGCTAAACCCCATTCTCGCATTGCCAACCCTTCGAATAAGTCTTACCAAGTATTTAATCTCCATGTTTATCAAGTCTATAAATGATTCCAAAAAATCAAACGACGCCGTGTTTTTCCATGTCTACATATGATTCCAAACTTGAACAACACCAGCCACACGGTGTTGCAAAAAAATAACTCCATCCACAAAAGATAAACACATCCATCCACCAATAATGTCTACAAACACTATAATTGGTGGTTTTAAGTTCTTAAATGTCGGCATTCGTATTCCACATAAATCGCAAATGAGATTGCAACTACTTGCATTTACAATAATATCCTACCACCAACGGGTACCAACCATAAAACGTACATAGAGATAAACAAACATAGCAACCCCAACCATGCAAAAACAATACCTTTTACATTTCAGGACTGGATCTTCTCCGCTTCTGTATCACCGCGAGATTCTTACAAAGTGAATTCTGCAGAGAGTAAGCAATAATCTGATTCATGAAGCAAAATAAATGTTTATAAATACATTTAGAACTTTCTAATCACAGAACTGAGAATGCTTACTGATTTTATTGGGTCGATTAGCAGAGAGATAAGCATAAAGAATAGCCAGTATAATGAAAAGAAGAGCAAGCTGCATAAAGACTTATTTTTCGTTAATCAATTATTGGAATTAATAAGGGATTTAAGAACCATGTATTAAACAAAGTCCTTACCAGAGCTGGAAACTGTAAAGCATGACTACCCACTTAAATATTTAAGATTTCCTGAATGAGTAACACCTAGCAGTATAACAGAATGTTTTGTGAAATGTTGTAACAAAAATCACAATGAAAGTGAAAAAATTAAGAACAGCTCTTCAACTTGTAAACCAAAATTAAATACCATTCATGCTTTACACTGGACAAATACACGTTTTTAGCTTGAAATTTACTAAGTGATGAAATCTTGCAACATATAAGAAAACAAGTCTCAAAAGAAAATCCTAGAGCTATAGTCAAAGGAAAGACAGCAAACGCTGTTGCTAAGGGTGCCAGAGAGTCTTCTTTGCCAAATTTTCTGAGAGCTCTTGCTTCTAACCTGGTGATAGTTTGTTGTGCAATTGGGATCAATTCATTGTCAACCTGTAGCATTCCAGCAGTTGTAATTATTCTTTAATAGCAGAAAAACATTTCATTAATTGCTATGTATTCATGCATAATAATACCTTGGACTTAAGCATGTCAGAAAAATCAGAAAAAGCCTGGTACACATCAGCCATTGTTCTAGTCCGGTTTATCATTACTTTTGGCAGTAAGACCTGAAGAAAAGGAGGACAAGAAAGCATATAAATGTAAAAGTAGCTTCCAATAATGGTAGGATATGATAATCTTGTAGACGAATATTAATAACTGGGAATGATATTATAACTACTATAGGCTTAAAAGACGTAAAGAAACGTATGTTTATGGCTTGCCAATTCATATATCAAAAATGTTCCTATTTTGGATCATGTAACAACCCATAAAGACTCTTTCAGACAAGCAATTCCAGACTAAGTAACTGATTGTGAAAGTTAACATATTCTGCCCCTGATAAAGATATACAGGTTTATCAAGTATTTCGATTAGAGAAAAAAAAAAAAGTGGCAACAAAACCTAGCATGAAATAGGAAACCGAAAACTTACCACGTCTCAATTTGACTACACCCCTGAAAACTTCAATGTTATTGTAGCATAAAGCAAGTGTTCCAATTGCCATGATCTGCAATGTACAAGTTCAAGATTAGTAATATGCGTATGTGGCGGTGGTTGTTGGTTGTATCAGCGTTTTTAGCCGGAAAGAAAGTATATGAACCAATGTCACATGAAACGCGGTACGCTTCGGTACGGAATCACGAAACGGGTACGCGGTTCGCGGGGTCCTTAAAATTCGGTACGAAAGGGGGTAGGCTCATTTCGGGACGCCCCGGTTCGCTTTGGTTCGATGTACCATATAATTTGGTACGATGTACCATATAATTTGGTACGATGTACCATATTATACTTACATTTATATAAGTTTTAATAGGTTTATCTATACTTATCTATACTACTATATAAAGCATTTATAATGTGGGACCCATTAAAAATTAAGATAAGGAGGTGCAATCTTGACCATCCATCTCATTTTAGGGAATCACATCATAAAGTGACATGTGTCACATTTTGATTAAAAAATCACATTTATTTTCAAATTGAAATATTTTTTTATCAATTTAATTTTATTAAGATCTGATTTCACCATATTTTTAAAAATTTTGTGCTCTTTAATTCAACATCCATTTTGATATATTTTTATAATTTTTTTGTTTTTACATTTTTAGTGGGTTTATTTTATGTTTTATATTTTTTACAACTTTAACTTTAATTAAATATAAACTTGATACGTTAAAACTATATATTTTCGAAGAGAGTGTTGTCTTTTTACATGCGAGAATGATGATGTTAATATGGTGTTGCGGGAAAGCTACAGAAAACCCAAACGAACACATACATTCAAAGTGTTGTGAAACGAAATTACTAAGCAGGTAAGAAATTGCGTAAAAAGTTACGTTAGTAAAGTTTCTATTACCGCCGCTATGCGCGGGTAACTAACTATTTCTATAATTGGTATAAGAAGCCAAGGTCACTCGAGATTTTTAAAATATATTGTATTTTAAAGCTTGGATCGATCTATGGACTCCGACAAATAACTAGAAGGGCAATCCATGCAAAGACCACCACTTTTTGAAAGTGATAGTTTTATTTATTGGAAAAATAGATTCGACACATATGTTAAATCAAAAGATCTAGATCTTTGGCATGTTATTACTAACGGTTATTTTCAACCCATTATTTAAAATCCAAAAACCAAACTTAATAAGGTTGTCCCTTTTGATAAACAAACCGATGATCTAAAAAAGAGACTTGCGAAAAATAACGAAGCTAAAATGGTTATTTATAATGCTTTGCCTAGAAAAGAATATGAAATAATTTTCATGTGTAATACGGCAAAAGAAATTTAGAAAACTTTGTTAATCACCCACCAAGGTAATAATCAAGTCAAAGATAATAAGATCGCCCTTTTGGTTCAACAATATGAATAATTCATCATTTTCGAAGACGAATCTATAGATAGTGCTTTTGCTAGATTTAATACTATTATTACTAGTCTAAAAGCTTTTAATGAAGGTTATTCTAGCAAGAATTATGTTAGGAAGTTTCTTAGGGCTCTACATCCTAAATGGAGAGCAAAGGTCACGGCGATTGAAGAGTCGAAAGACTTAACATCATTGTCTCTTGATGAACTTATCGGGAACCTCAAAGTTCACGAAATGATCATCAAGAAAGATTTTAAAATAGTCAAAGCAAAAAGAGAAAGGAAATCTCTTGCTTTAAAGGCTAAGAAAGAATCTAGTGATGAAGAGTGTTTGACTTCTGAAAGTGAAGACGAAGAGTACGCCATGGCGGTAAGAGACTTCAAGAAATTCTTCAAAAGAAGAGGAAGACAACCAAGGAACGACAAAAAGACCTTTCAAAAAAGCCGAGATGACAAAAACAGCAAGGGTGATAGAAAATGCTTTAGATGCGGCATTCCAAATCATCTCATTGGAGAATGTCCAAAACCACCGAAAGACAAAAGCCAAAGAGCATTTGTTGGAGGTTCTTAGAGTGATAGCGGTGAAGAAGATGATGAAAAGATCAAAGACGAAACATGTCTCGTAGCTCAAGCATCAAATGAGGTATGTTTCGAATCTTCTTACTTTAGTGATGAAAAATCATCAATAGACGATTTAGTTTTAGATAATGAATATGATAAACTGTGAAGATAATCACTAAAAACAAAAGATTAAAAGCCTAAGAAATAGCTTAGTAAATTAAAAGAAAATTTGTCAACACTCAAGAAAAACAAGGGAGTTAAACTCGAATGTACAAAATTTCAATTACTTAAAATTAAGAATGAAAAACTCAAAGAGGAAGCCATTAGATTAACTAAATTTAAAAAGATTACACATTGTCTTAATGAAATGTTAAGTAATCAAAAACCCTCTGGAGAAAAAATGGGTTTAGGGTTTAATTCATTTGAAGCATCATCTAGTGGAACTAAAGAAATAAAATTTGTGAAAGCTCAGAAAAAGGTGTTCTCTGATGGAGGTCCCATAAATATGGGCGGCCCCCATATTGTACAGGCGCCCCTAAAGAAATTATGGAACAGCCAGTAGTTACGCCAGGATCTGAGAAAAATGTTTCTTTCCAAAAATCTATTTTGGGTCCTAGACCAAAACACATAATAGTAAACAATGTCAAAGTTCCTGTTGCTAGTGCTGATGAAGTTAAACAATTTTATAAGCCATTGTCAAAACCGGGAGTTAGATTTTCAAAACCAAACTTTAGATCAAAAACTCCACCACCTAGAAGAGTCCATAATAATTATCCTCGTGCTAAAACACCACAACCAAAAAGGAACGTTGGTCGACAAAACCAACCTCATGGCTTTCCCGTAACTTGGAACAATTTCCAATGTCAAAGTTACATTCCATGGGAAATGTATCTTTCATTTCCACATCCCAACTAATTGCATCAAATGCAAGGGATGTTTAGCACTAACAACTTTGGACCCATGAGATATTGGGGACCAAATGTTTGAGTTATTTTCCTATATAAATAGATATGCCTTAGAGTCGACGTGGAACCAGATGAATATATTAAAGATAGTGGATGTTCTAAACACATGACGAATAACCGAAAGCTCTTCTCCATTTACAAGGCATACAATGGATGTAACGTTATTTTTGGTAGTAATATTTGTGGTAACATCATTGGCAAATGTACGAATTCTAATGACTCTCTCAAAATAGATAATGTGGAACATGTTGATAATTTAAGATTTAACTTGCTAAGTGTAGGATAAATATGTGATAATAAATGTAGAGTAACTTTCTCTCAACATGATAGTGAAATTACTAAGGATGGTAAGGTTATAGGTAGATGTATTAGGAAATAAGCCAAAAGACTAAATTTGTCTCGCAACGATTAATGAAAACTCCACATTGTGGCATAGGAGATTAGGTCATGCTAATATGCATCTCCTTCAATCGTTAGCATCTAAGGAATTAGTTAGAAACTTACCTAAGCTTAAGTTTGATCAACACTTCTATGATGCTTGCAAAATTAGAAAACAAGCTCACGCCTGTCACAAAGCTAAGAATATAGTCTTAATGACTAGATGCTTAGAACTCCTTCATATGGATCTCTTCGGTCCATTCGTTGTATGGCATTATAGAGGAAACTGCTACACCTTAGTCATAGTAGATGACTACTCTAGGTATACTTGGACTAGATTCCTTAAGGATAAAACCAAAGCTTTTGATCAATTCAAAATATTTAGTAAGAAAATTCAAAACCAATTAAGATGTACAATAGTGTCAATAAGAACCGACCACGATAGTGAATTTGATAACGAGGTGCAATTTGGAGAGTTTTGTAATGCCAATGGTATTACACATAACTTCTCGGCTCCACGCACTCCTCAATCAAATAGCGTGGTTGAAAGGAAAAATATGACACTTCAAGAACTGAGTAGGACTATGTTGAATGAGCAATTGTTACCACAAAAGTTTTAGTGTAACGCCGTAGATACTTCAACATACATTCTCAACCGAATCCTAATTAGAGCCATCCTAGGAAAAACACCTTATGAACTCTTGAGAGGTAGGAATCCTACTCTTGATTATTTTAGAGTGTTTGGAAGCAAGTTCTTCATTTTAAACACCAATGACTACCTTAACAAGTTTGACTCAAAGTCATACGAAGATGTCTTTTTAGGTTATTCCCAAAATAGTAAAGACTACATCATCCTTAATAAACACACTAGGAAAATTGAAGAATCACTTAACGTGACATTTGATGAAACTCCTCCACCCTCTAAGTTATCACCCTTGGTGGATGATGACTTAGATGAAGAAGAAGCAATTAAGGTTACCGAAAAGAAAAACTTAGAAAATAACATTGAGGAAGAAACTTTAGAAATTGACGAAAGAGTCAATATTAAGGAGTCTAGAAACCATCCATTAGAAAATGTCATAGGAAACCTTAACCAAAGAACCCTTAACGAAGAGTGTGAGTCGGCAGAATAGTAACAATTATCGAAGGCATGATAGGTAAGCTTATTATACCAAAACGGCAAGTATCCCCGATATCATGTTAGTGTCTGCCTTTGTGCCCCTTATAAGAGGATTCCATAACCTCTCACCTTAAGCGTATCTTTCCGATACATTAAAGGCACTCGTACTTAGGATTATGGTATCCTAAGGGGACCGGTATAGAAACAGTAGTATATGCCGACTCTGATCATGCGGGAGATTATGTGGACCGAAAGAGCACTATCAGTATTTGTACGTTCGTGGGATGTTGTTTGAACATCTTGGTTCTCGAAGAAACAAACTGCTCTTGCTATATTCCACTACCGAAGCCTGAATACGTGAGCGCCGAAAGGCAATTTCAACAAGCACTATAGGATGAAAAAAGCTAATATTAATACACGATCGAACTCGAATGGCGTCCCGTCAGTGCGGGACAATAAAGTCGGCGATTGACCTTAGCAAAACCCAGTGCAACACTCTCAACCCAACATATCGAAATCTGTCACCACATACTTCGTGATCATGTCCAGAAAGGACAAATCTCCAACGAAAAGTGTCGTCCTTCGACAACATCGTCGACATTCGTATCGAAGCCTCTTAAAACTGAATCATTTAATTAACTTCGACTTGGTTTAGATTGATGGAACACATCTATAAATTGTGTCAGTCCGCTTCTCTTTCTTCTAGTCTCGACTCTAGTCCGTGTTCCATTTTGCGCCGTGACAATTTAGCAACTTCATCCAAAGCTGATACGCATACATACGCATACATAGACAAATACATCTTAGAGAAAGATTGTAATAGCTTCAAGGTTTGTAACCCTAGTACTATCAAGAGTACTCGTATTATCAATAATATTGAAGCAGTTTGTGAGATATTCATTGTTGGTACTGTTCCATTGCTAAATACTTCTAGAGTATCAAAGTGTAGATTCCGCATACACTTTGATATCCAAACAAAGTCTCAACTGGTGTTATTTTGGATTCATCCATGGTAACAAACACTTTACTACGTAAAGAATCGATCAAGGCGTGGGATCAACATTGAAGATCAAATCAACAATAATAATCATTCCTAACATTATAAAGATCATCAATTGTAAGTCATTTCATCTATTTTCTTTCAATTTAAGTCTAGGATTCATGATGAACACAAAAATTAAAATTGGGGATTTTCTATTTTTCTTTCAATTTTTTACAATTAGGACTACTAGGATATAATGTATAACTTATATGCTTCCCTTAGACATAGGATTTACATACATTATTGAGTTTGTCAAAAAATTGATTTTGAACCAAAACCCCAATTTTATTTTCAAATCACTCACGTTAGGAACAAAATAAAATTGTTGTTATGCATTGTTAATATAACTTAAAAACGTTTTCAAATACATGCATAATGATCTCATGAACAAAATTCGAGGTACATAAATCATAGGTATTTTTCGACATGTTTGGATGAGCAAAATCAAATTAAGGAGCATTTTGGTTAACTCTTAGGATTTTATTTCTAGGTCGAGTTAATCGTTACTCCACATCTGTCATATTTAGGCACACACTAGACATCTCTTTCAATGAGGGAACCTTACTAAAATTGTCACTCTCTTAATTAGGTGAAATGACGTTGGAAGAAGAACTATGGTACACCAAATCATACATTCCAACAATCTCAAATGAAAACTATCTTTCTAATAACTTAAAACCCTTCATTCGAAACCTAGAATGTAGAACAATTCATGAAGGTCGTCTAATATCTCTTGAATCTACTAAATATGATAATATTTAAATCATGTTTCAAATTATCAAACTTCTAAAAATATATGACCTCCACGAAGGGATTTGCCCAAGATTTCTACTTGAATTCTATTCTTCAATAGAAATTACCGGAGACAATAATCAAAATGTCTCCTTAAAATTCTGGGCATTAAATAGAACATTTAAATTTTCACTCCAGTCATTTGCCTTAATTCTTTCCATTCCATGTAAAGGAGAATGGTCTTACTCCGAAGATCCATCCCTTGATTCTTTGAGAAGTAATCAAGAACCTAACACCCCTTACCAAACACACATTCCAACACCAAATGCAATTATTCAATCTATCACAACAACTGGACAAACCATATTTCAAAACAAAATTCTCAAAGAAAAGCTCCGTCATGACATGAGATATTAGAATGAAATCATTCAAGACAATGCCTTTGGCATTTAAAATAACTCCAAATTTCTTCCTGCATCATCATGTCACATGATGTATTGCATTCTAACAAGTACTCCCTTTAACTTTGCTTATTTTCTAACCAAACGAGTTGAAAATAATAAAAACCAACCAAACTCTCCAATGCCATATGGAATGATTCTGAATCGTCTATATGATCACCTCATCAAAATTAATCCTCATCTACAAAAATCAAAATATATATTGTATTGGCCATCCATGAAACCTTGGGTTCATCCTAATCATCTTCAAGCAATCATCTCTATATCTTCTGAAGAAGTGACAAGTAATGATTCGGATACCTCGACAAGTGTTTGAGATATTTTTACATCTTACTATTTTTTTTCTTTTTCTCTTTGACCACCATAATATGCTAGACATACGTACTATTATTATTGCTATGTAATATCACTTTGACTTCTATCTCGGTCACTCTAGTACTCGAGTTATATTTGCTATATGTCTCTTCGTGAATCTTTATGTGCATTACATGTCTATATCTAGATATTAGTTACAAAGCTATAACATATTATTCTTGAAATAGGAAATGCTACTAATTCCCCAAAGAAAATTCTGGAGAATTTCATAATTCCCTAGAAAACGGCCCCCAAATATATATGGGACCGCCATGTGTTTATGAGACTGCCTTCAGGGGAACCACGAAATACTCTTGTCTCCTCTTTTTCTACAACTTTGACCCTATTCACCCTAGGTCTAGCCATTGTTTCCTTTCTGAACAAAACACTCTTTAGAATCTTTATTCACCTTACACCATGCCTTTCCCAAAATTCTTCTATATATGAACATCATTCTTTCCTCTCTCAATCACATCTTACTCTTCAAATCTTCCACTTTTCCTCACAATCATCATGTCATCCTCGAGTAAATCCTTTCGTGATTACTCACGAAAACACCGAAAAGCCATTCTAGAACCTTGGAGGCAAAGTCATAACCTTCCTCCCTCACCACCTTCTCCTTCACCAAAAGGGCCTCCACCTACCTCTCCCATCTCTACTAACTCTTTTTCATCCTCTTCACCTCCACAAAACTCAACTCACGACCAACGTAAACAAAACCTCAATGAACTTCATCACTTATCAAACCTCCTTGACATTAACCTCCAACAAGCAATTGAAGCCACTAATCCTTCACCTCCTACCTCACCATGTTTCCCTCCACCTTCTTTAGATTAAGAAAAATTTCATTTAGAGTTTTGCCATTGTTGCTTGCAAAACCGAGATCTATTTGATATACTAAGAGATAATCTCAATCGTCTCAAATCTCTTTTCATTGGACCCTCAACCTTATTCCTTTCTTCCATAACAACTAACTCACCATAATTGAGCACTTTAGAATGCTCAATTTCTCTTAATAAATTAATCACTTACCTTTTGGTTACGGCATCTCCTAGAAGTCAAGAATCATTTAGTATAACTTTTATTTAATGTGCTTTTTATGATTATGCATGTCCATCTTTTCGTGTATTATCATAAGCTTGCCATCTATGATGATTGTATGAGCTTATTGGAATGATAAATGAAATCACTTTATGAATTACTTGGAAGTGTGATTAACTTTGAGATATTTGTCATGATATTGCCATTAGCTAGATATATTGTCTTGCACTTGTACTTCTAACTTTGTTTTGTAGCAAACAAATTTCGTAAGATCGATCCCTTGGAGCCCCAAACGAGGGAGAGCCTACATCAAGGGGAAGTCTTGATATCGTCGACTTCTTTCTTTCTACAACAATTCAACGATCATCCTTTTTTGAATTCGATAAAAAGGGAGAGAAATGGAATGAAACTCATTAATAATTTGAAACCTTTAAATTCATACAAAATGAGTTTATATTTTTTCATCATCAAAAAGGGGGAGATCGTTAATACAAATAATGTCTAAAAATGTTATTTATATTTTTTGACCTCTCAACGTTTTGATAATAACAAAATGTAAAAACGTTTACGATAAAAATAAACGTTTACAAATTATTAATCGTAAAATTCAATTTCTAAGATTAATCACTTAAGGTATGTACAAACAAATTATTAAGCATGATTAGTGATCAAGAAAATATTTTTTCTTAACCATTACATTTTTACAAAAGTATTTTTACAAAAATAATATACATAAATACTTTTTAATAAAAGAAATGTTTCATTTAAATAATAAAATTTGAATATGGTTTTCCCCCCAAAATGGAAGCTTCCATACCAGATACAACCTTCCCCACAAAAAGACAAAAACAGGAGCGGAGTCTAGTGGCTGCCCTCTTATAGGTCTGGCGGCCCCAGATATATCTAGGACCGCCGCCAGCTAGCCGTTAGAAACCCTGTCTATAAATACTGCACTATTTCTGGCAGAAAAATATACCTCTTTGCACAAATTTTTTAGATAACTTTCTCCTTCTAAAAACCTTCTTTCTTTCTCTAAATCTCTTGATCACTAACATTGTTTCATCTTGTTTCAAGTGATCCAATCTCTTACTTCTCATCTCTCCTCTCCTCTCCTCTCTATTAAGTGCAAGAGAAGAACATTCGTATTCTTCAAGAAACAAATTGTTATCTAGTGATCTCTCCTCTCTTCTTTTAAGTACCAAATCTCTATTATAATTATCTTGTGTAATTGTGTGATTCAGATTGTGTGTAAATTTGATAGTGTAGATCTTGTGATTGTGTAGTGATTGTGAACTGGTAGATTGGTTCTAGCTAAGATTAAGACTCGACATTTAGCTTAGTCTCGGAAAACAACGTAAGCGACGTGTAAACGGTTTTCTCCGCCTAAAGGGAGCTTGTTGACATAGTAAAATCTCGAGTAGAATACTCAGGGAGTAGAGTAGGGTGAAGAGGTGCTTCGTAGCTGAACCACTATAAAATCTTGGCGTCTTGGTTTGATTGTTCTTTTTTCTATCTCTCTATAATAATGTGATTGTTAATTAGTTTTTGTTTAGATAATTATATCGTTGATTCATATTGTTGATTGGTTAAACATATAACTCGAATCTAAGTATTTTGAAAGCAAACTTTTAAAAAGTAAAACGAACCAGTAAACTATTTAACCCCCCTGTGGAAAAACTATAAGGGGGTTGGGTTGAATACATTTGCACTTTTTAATTTAAGGTTTTTAAAGTGTTTATAAAAATTCTAGATCGAATTTATGGTGAATTCAACATTTGCACAATATGAACAAATAGACTTTATCTAAACAATCAATAGGATAAGTATGAAAATAATAATGTAAGACAAGAGATATAGAGTAAAAAGTATAAAACATATCAAACCACAAACATAGAGGATCTTTATAGTGGTTTGGTAACGACGTCACCTCTTCGCCCGTAATCCACTCCTCAAGCACTAGTCGGTGAGTTTTCTTCACTATGTCAACAAGCTCCATTTATGGCGGAGAAAACCTTCCATAAACTTTCGCTTATCTTAATTTCGAACTAAGCTAAATGTCGAGTTCTAATCTTAGCTAGAGCCAATTCTACCACAACTTCACTATACTACTTGACTTCACGAACTTGTTCACGACCTACTCAACTTATTCAACCTTAGATTTCTTCACCACTACTTCACCAAAGCCACACTAATATTATAACAACTATACTAAAACCACTACGAGAAAGATCACCAAGATCATAACTAATACTTTCAAAAAAATCACCAAGATCTAACTATATACATCAAACTTTAGAAGATTTACAAATGATTTACAAGTTTTGATATGGATGCACAATAAGATTGCAAACAACACACAAAGAGTGTAATTACTTCCTTCACTTGTGAAATGAAAGCATTCTTTTTTTCTTTGCACTTGAGGAATAAGCTCTTGGATCACTTGAAACAAAGATTTATGATTAGATGATCAAAGGATTTTTTGAGATGTGCTGGGCTGTTTTAGAACAGAATGAAATGAGTGTAAGGTGAGAAACTAGTTGGGGAAAAAGTCCTAGTATTTATAGGACAAACTGGAGGAGCGTCTACCTAGGGCGGTACACATAATCAGGTGGGCGGTCCACTTAAAAATTAAAGGGGGTTCGCCCGTGTGGATTTAAAGGGGTCGTCCTAGGCTAGGGCCTCCCCAGTTTGTCTTTTGTGTAGGGAGAATTTTCTAGAACTTTTCTAGCCGTTTTAGGTCCGAAAATTTGAATTTTAAAATGTTTATTTTGAATAAAACATTTCTTTTAATTGTAGAAAATGTTTTGTAATGTTTATAAAATGTTTACAACATTTTAATTAAAGTGTGTGGTTTGATATACTTAAATTTCCTTTGATCATAAAATGCATTATGCATTTAGTTATTTATTTTCCTTTAAGTGATATAATTTTCGAAAATGAACATTTACTACTAATTACCTTGTTCTACGTTTAATTTTACATTGAACGTTTTTATATTTTGTGATTATCAAAACGTTAAGATATGAAAAATATTAGTAATGTTTTTAGGATTATTTCTTTCAACACCCCACCACCCCCTCCTTTCTACAGTTTCCACTATGCTATGCGCATACTATGAGATATATCTATGCGATAGTTCCATATGTGAATTCTGACTACACTATTTCTTGCCGACTGTGTAGCTCCAGCTGGTAGGCGAATTAGGTCTGGGGTGGGACATTAGCGCGCACAAGGGATTCTATTGATTTGTTGATTTGGGTTGGGATACCCTAGTATGATATGTTGATGTGTTAATAATTTAAATACTGTTATATGCATTCTGCTTTCATATTGCACAATTGTTCACTACTTAAAATTCTGGCACAACAAGTGGGTTTACTTCTAAACCTATGAGCTCACCAACGTAATGTTGACCTTTTTTAGTATCATTTTCAGGTGAAGCGAATGCTCGTTAAGCTCGAGATAGAATGCCTTAGTGACCTAAGCAATCCCGTGAGGGATCATTGTTGAAGGATTTCAATTGAGACTTGTTTTTTGTGTGGATGTTCTTAGAATATTCTAAACTTATTTTGCCTTTATGTTGGGAGTCGGATTGTATTAAATTTGAAACTATGTGTTGTGTTCAATGACTATTTTGAGACAAGTTTTCATACTTGTCATCAGAGGATGTTGTGACACTTATGATATGCATCTTTAGATTTCTCAATATTGTATCATGTGTTATGACGATTCATTCTCTGTCACGCCTCGTGATTCCGTAATTGTCGGGGTGTGACATCGATGATCTCTTGTCAAAGGTCGTTGTGCACTCTTCTATCTCGAAGTTCTTTAGTTTTCCTAACATGTAACTCACCTCGTTCGATCCAAGTATGTTGAATGTTCGGTTGTATGTAATATTATACAACAATACATGATTCTTCGTAGCGTGTTGACTTGGTAACCACGTGCGGGTTATTGTATAATTCCCCAACGAGCTCCAACGACCTTGTAGGACTCCGAAAGCTCATTCAATATATTTTTTTAAACTATCTTAAACTCTTTTAAACTTTATTGTTTTTTCATCCCTTGCAATATAATACGTTTTGACAAATGTAGACCATGTTAGATAAATACCATCGGCTAAATAGTAACCTTTGTTGTATCCATTTACTATAAATGGAGCTTCTGGAGCTATATCGGCAATAAGTTCATTAAATAACGGGTAATCATATAACACACTGATGTCGTTATTTGCCCCGAAACACCAAAATATGCATGCAAAATTCACAATTTATAATCCACAACGACTTCTAACATAAGAGTCGCGTATTTATGATCGTCTCTCTTGAATTGACCATGTAAGGACTTTGGACCATTTGTCCATTCACAATGCATACAACCAATATTTCAGAGCATTCTCGGGAGTCCATGTTTTTTTCGTGCAACGCATATTTTTTTCCGATATCTTCTAAATTGGACTTTCTTAAAAACTCTTCTACGTATAAAATATATATGCATTAAGTGAAGTTTAGTAAACACTCTCGTGAACAACGTTCAACAATTTGCAAGTACTCGTCAAATGCATCGGGTGCTGAGCCGTATGCTAATTGGCATATGACGAATGTGTATTTTATAATAAACTAATATTTGCACGACCTGTACAATCGTAACGTTGTTTAAAAAAAAGAAAGTATTCAGGAAGAGGGTAAACATCGTAATTTGTAATATCATTGACTATATCTTTAAAAGGTTTAGAACTCTTATGATACCTTCTCCTAAAATTCCTTTTCGGGTATTTAGGAGAAGTATTTTCGTTGTCAAAATAGTCATCAATTAGCCGTTGTTCCGCCTTTTCTCGTTCATGTGGTATGTATGTCCTAGTATTAGGACCCAATCCCGAACCCCCGGCTTCTTGATTACTCAAAGCTAGAAATTGTTCATAAGCCTTAAATCCCCGCATATATCACTCCCTATTGTCTTTAAAATAAATATCGTAATGATCATAGGTGTTGGGATTCATAGTGTTTTTTTTGAAGAAAAAAAATAAGTATTCTTTAGGTAGAAATGACGATGGAAGTGTGTGTAAAAATTAGAATAATAAAGAGGTATTTATATAATTTTTAAGGGGTAAATTTTTTAAAAAAAAGGATAACAACGACTAGTAAAGGAGCCATAATTTTTTTCCCATTTTGACTGTTGCCCAACAGCTAGAATTAAAAAAAGGAAAAACTCATGGCGCTGGCTGGTAAGTACGGGCGAGAGGCGATGACACGAGCTGCGGTGTGGTGTCTAGCACCGAGGGCTGGGCTGGAACATGGCTTGGCGCCATGGCGCCACCATACCATCCTCTATAATACAACAATCGACGTAATTTAAAAGCAATGTTGAAAAAAATTGTAAATTGATAGTCGGGCGGTTGACCCCCTTGTAGCTTGTAATCAGTCTAGGCGGGATTACTCGGTGATTAATCGGATTGGCATTACCGACAAGTTTTGGATATTTCAGGCGAGTTTATGGTAATTCCAGCGAGCTTTGGGTATTTTTGGCAAGATAATTTTTGGAAAAACATATTGTATTAGATATAGACAGCTACTATAAGTGATTAAAATATATTTACGGTGAGTTTTGAGTATTTTCGGCAAGATTTACAGGTTTTAGGCAAGTTTGACCACCATTGATTGTCGCCGACTGTCGTTGACCACGGTTGACTAATTTGCTCGACCAATTTACACAAATCAGAAAGGTTGGTAGCCTAGTAACGTTTAGGCGGCAATTAATCGATCATTTAAGCCTTTTTTGCAACACTGTTAAAAAGTATCAAGTTTTTTATATGGATGTTGATATAAACTTGTGCGTTACTTTTTGATCATTTAGCTTTTCCTAAACGATAGATTTCAACATCCAAAATTTCAACATAATTATACCTTATATATTAACCATGAAGATCGTTCCCCCGAGGCTTATTCAATGCGCCTTTAATTTTCTTTATACCCGACCCGAAACAAGAAAATAAACGTTTTATGTGTTTTATTTTTAGCCCCTCCACCTGTTTTCTTCCCACCTCATACGTGTTTGCCTTTCATAATTTCCCCTACACACACTCAGAGAAACCCTAAACAAGATCCAAAACAGATCTCCAGTCTCTTTATAAAAAAAAGAGATCTCAAGTCTCTCTATCTTCTTCATATAAAACAATTCGAGATATGTGTTTTAATGAAGTTGTTGACGTATCTTTGGGTTTGGCCAAGCCTCTTGATGTTGCTTTACTCACCACCACCACAGCAAATAACTTTGCCTACTAATTACTCTCTTCGATGCCGTCGATTACTTTGTTGCCGCCGTCCATGGTGTGTGGCGATGCGGGTCGGTGTGTGACGACTGCGAGTTTAGACGTCTCATAGGGGGTGGTGGTGAAGCGACGGAGATGGATGATTTTGGCTCTTTATATTGTTAAATTGAAATGTTGTAAGTGTTTAACTAATTGAGATTGTTAGGGATTTTTCCCTATGGTTTGTGTTACGGAAGTTTTAAATAGTGTTTGTGTGGGCGAAAATTCACTCAATTTTAGATTATTAGGGGGTTTCCCTATGGTTTGTTAGTTTAAGCTGATATATTAATTAATATTTGGATGATAATTACTTAAGCCTTTGGGTCTAAATATTGAATATGACTACATAAAAAATGTAAAGTTAGTTGCATATGGGGATGTTTGGGATCGCTTACTTTTTCATATAAGTTTAGCTATCGAAATGCCAATGTATTTGTTTTTTTTGTTTTGCACATTGGATTGAACCTATGTCAAGTCAGTGGTTTGTTCTTTGTTGTTGCAATTATATTTGAGCCAAGGGGATTTGTTTGGTGGTGGTAGTTTGGCCCATATTTTGGCCACGCGACGACAAGCGTATGCTTATGGTGCGCTATCTTGATACTTTAATGATGTTACCTTACTGTGTTTTTTTAGTTAAGCTGTAAAGCTTACTTTTTTTTCCTATACATAAATGAACTAATCGGGTCAACCATCATTTAGTTGCAGCCATGACAAGCATATCCTGATTTCATATTTGACCCATGTATTGTCATTTGTGATTATGTTGGTGGTGTAACTTTGGCATCTGTACCCCTATGGCGAGACAGGGTTTGTGATCTTGCTGCCATGACTGACATATGGCGATGATGATGTTGTAGCTTTTGTGCACAATGATTTTGCAGCTACAATAAGTTGATGGACCATGATGGGTGAAATAGATCCGTTGTTTAGCGGGGCAGCACAAAATCATGTTTGTAGCTGTCACAACCCGAGAATTTCTGTTCAACAATTTAGCCGTTTACGTTTAGTAATTTGAATTTTTTAAAGTTTCGTTTAGCTTTACCGTTTAACCGGGAAGTTGTTCTGTAATTATCTGAGAATCATCGCCGAGAGCGAACCGGGGAACCAAACGTTGTAGTATTTTGGTAATAGCCACGTTTTTATGTTTTAAGGCAATATTTAAAATTTCATAATTTTTCGTGATATCGTAACTCGTTTCGTTAATTACATATTCCGTGGAATTTAAACAATACTTTGTTATGCATGCAAGACCTTTGGAAATTAAATGTTTTTGAGCACTAGTAATCCTAAAATAATTGAGACCATTTTGGTCCCCCCCCTGTGGCTCTTATACACGTCCAAACCAACAACATGTAACATTGGGACACCCTTTTCGCATTTGAATTTACTAGACAATCTTCCAACAAAATGGGAAAAGGACTAGTACTAGAAACCATGTGATAGGAGGTTCATTTTGGTCCCCTCCTTCTTTGTCCCTTCATACCGTGACCACCACACGCACACACACCCCTTTGGTGTGTGAAATTCTCCTTAAATGCATTTTTACTTCTCATTTCTTGCATAACATTTCACATATACAAGTTTCACTCTCTCTTGCTCTTTCTCTCTCTAAAACACACGAACCAACACAAACACATACATACATCCATACACATTTTTCACTTTCAATCATTATATTTGAAGACAAGTTGAAGGTTTGATCATCTAAGATCATTCGGGTATAAAATAAACAACGTTTGGGTTGTTCTTAATCTTTATTCATCTCTAAAAATCATTTTTCTTTGTAAGTCTTCAAATCCTCAAATAATTGTACTTTTCTACTAAAGGCATAAAATTTTGTTGGTACAACTTGTTTTAAAAGAATGTTTTTAAAACAACATTTAAACCTTAATATAAAGGCTATACATACCGGTTTTGACTTTTATAAAAAGGTTACATAAGGAATATCATAGTTTTGTGATCGTGGTTATTTTCATGTAATAATATTGGTACTTTTGAAGATTTATTGTTATTCGGATTATATTTATGAGCTTATTGTGAGTTTGTCTTGATTATTTTGGAGCTTGTTTAATGTATATATGTACACATGTGAAATAGAAAACATAAAGAAATATTTACTTGAGATTTACTTTGGTAACTTATAAATAATATACTTGTATTTGGCTAGTTTTCAAAAGGATGAAACATTAGGCTTATTTGACTGAACTCATAAGCTCAAATAAGGCTTAATGGGCCTTAAAGCCCACGTTCACCCACAACCATAAACCCACAACCCAAGCTTATACATAAGCTTATGGGTTCGGCTTATTATATATTGGCTTGTTAAGAGCTTGTGGTAGCTTTTTAATGAACCTAGAACTTGTTTGATAACTTTTTAGTATATCGAACTTGCTTATTTTGTATTTTGACGTTTTAAAGGCTTATTAGGCCTAAAATCCCAATAAGAGTTTTAGTGACTCGTTGGATTTGTTTTAAATGAAAAACGATTAAATAGAGTTTGTAAATTGTAAATTGTGATTTGAAAGTGGTTTGAAATTGGTTTTTGATAAAGTCTACGACTTTAGAAAAGTGAGTAAACACGAACGGGTCATGCCGAAATTTTGTAAAAATCTTATACTTAGAAATTATTCAGAAAAACATAAATAATAAAATGTTTTGATTAAATTACTTAACGATTTGAAAATGTCAAAATTTTAAATAACAAGTTTATTTATATGTTAATAATAATATAATATTATATTTATATAATTAATATAAGAGTAAATTGCAAAAATCGTCCTTAAGGTTTTGCCAAATTGCATTCTTATGTTTTCGGTCCCATAAGTTTGAAAGTGCATAGATAGTCCCTAAGGTTTTGCCAAATTGCATGTTTCGTCCCTAAGGCTTTTGCCAAATTGCATGTTTCGTCCCTAAGGTTTTGCCAAATTGCATGCTCCAGGGACGATTTTTTGCAAAATAGTTTGATTTTGGGACTATTTATGCACTTTCAAACTATTTGGGATGAAACATGCAATTTAGCTAAACCTTAAGGACGATTTTTGCAATTTAACTTTAATATAATATTATATACGCACTTACTTACAACTTAGGACTTTTCATAAAAACCGATCACTAATATTTTTAATACACAAATAACGTTTACCAAAAATGAATAATAAACGTTCATGCATCAATCACATTCGTTAACTTTCCGAGACTAAATCGAAACCCGTATTCTTCTAGGTCATACCCGTGTACCACCGATCAATTCAGATAGTTGACCATATTTTTGCGTATACTCTTTATCTTATATCATTGTGAGGTAATAGCCTTCCACTTTTTTCTTGTTTTGAATAAGTGATTTTATATTTTGGGGTGTTAACATTGCTTGTTTTAATAAACGGACACACGTACTTTTTATGAGAATTTTCCCTGGTTTACGTGTTGCATTAAGTAGCGAATAGACCTCCTATTGCACAAAAACTATCATGAAATGTTAATATCTTGACAGGGTAGGTTGTGCCGGTTGACTTGGGAGAGCGAGTGAATAAAATAGATATGATAGGGATTAATTTTCCAATCCGGGTACTTCGCACTTTACTTACCCACAGGGTCGCCATGCCAGGATTAAACGGGATATATGTCATGTCGAATATCGGTTAGGAAATCTCAGGTCGGATTTTCCTTAGTGCAATTGGCAACCTATAGCTATATGAAAGCTATGTCTCAGAATTAGCATCGGTATCATGAGCTTAGTGCAACGTAAATATCTTTTATGTGAAGTTGTATTCGTTATAACTGTCGCATGCCTGTAAAATCTTGTGGTCCACTATTACATCAAATTAAACCTATGAATTCACTCAACTTTATGTTGACCGTTTTAATCATGTTTTTCTCAGGTGCTTAGCTTGGAAGATGTTGCCTGATATATATGAAGTCTAATTGCCCGAACCAGTTTTCAGATTTCATCTATGTTATCTTAAATACCGTTGTTGAGCCTATTAAAGCTTCCGCATTTTAACTTTTAAATCTTTTAAATTTGATTGATGTAAACTTATTATTATTTTAAATTTATGCAACGGTGTTTATTTTTAAAACGTATCCTTAGAGGTCGTTCTTTATGCTTTGTACTTGAGATATCCAGGAACGTTACGCCTCCGGACATGTATTTCGTCCAGGGCCCGTTTGGGGGTGTGACAGATTGGTATCAGAGCCAAGGTTATAGAGAACCAGGTAGTATAAACTAGGTCTGGACTATAACCAGTATGTGATCCTACGTGATTATGTGCCTTACGTAACCCTATGTATACATACTACGTAGATAATATATACGTATTAAATACTAAGTATATCTAATATTACTATAAGTATTTCTCATTTCATCCTTAATGCGTACTCGATGGAAAAAAAAACCGCACATTTCATTCGCTTACATTTTGCATTCATTCCGGTTACCCATTCACCCATTCCATTATGTCTGCATCATGCATGGTTGATATACAGATGATTTATATAAACTTTTCTTGTGCAGGTCATGGCTATTTTAGTTATCTTGGTTTCTTCGGATTCATCAGAGGATAGCGTAGGGACACCTGTTGGATGAGTCATCTTGTTTGGTACTATCCCTACCACTATTTCCGACACCATACAGGATTACTCCACCCAATACTCAGGGATGACATACAGTGATTACCCATGAGACACCTATCTTAGCACATACTATAACACCATACCGGATTATACACCAGCATCTCATGACTACTCACCTGCATCATGATTTAGGGTTGATCCCATCATCAGACCATATACCACCATTATCAGCTATCTTGCCATTTTTATCGTCGATCGACGATACCACAAACAGTGATACACCAGATACACCACCATTACCTACCCATGGTATACCTTTCACTAAGATTACCTCTTCTACCCAGAGATCACCTGTCATACCTCGTTGCCGAGTTATGATTTTAGCACCTGGACATCCTATTCCTCATGGTCAACCGTACCGCTACCATCTTAATAGGCCGGTACACATGATGACTACGAGGAAGAAGGTTGGACCGTTACCTGTTCAGCAACTTGTTGTGAGACATTCTGTCGATCATTCTTCATCAGATTATTTTTCTCCAGATGATTCAGCTCAAGATTCTTCTTCAGATTCATTATCAGATTTTCATTCGGATGCTTCATCTGATTCTTCTTCAAGACACTCATTGTTTGATCATTCTTCTCTTGATTTACCGAGTACTTCTGCGGGACCATCTCGCAAGAGACGTAGGTCCCCTATGACATATGTTCCTGCATTACTACCTATATTTGGAGCTCTATCTCCTGTCCGTGCTGATTTGATACCATCGCCTAAGAGGATTAGGAGTCCTGAGACAGCTACAAATTTAGAGGGTTGTTCAGAGGATAGTTTTGAGCCATACGTACCTAGAGAGGTTAGTTTGGGAGTTAACGTTGAGGATGAGAGTTCTGAGCCGTCTAGATCTAGAGGGGCTGATTTAGAGATGGATGTTGATGTTGTGAGGAGCGACGAGATTGAGATTAACCCTGAGATTAAGGCTGAGATTGACGAGTGCTTCGCTTATGCATATGCTCTTAGAGATAGAGGAATTGATGCTAGAGTTGTAGTTGAGACCGTTGCTCGGGATGATGTTGAGACAGGTATGATAGACCCGATTGTAGTTAGTGATTATGGAGATATCCCTCCTATGGTACCAGAGGTTATCTTTGAGCCTGCTTAGGAGGGAGCAGCAGGGAGTACGTATGAGACATTAGGAGATTTGGTTCAGAGGTTCCATGATCACACGCAGGCTATCCCAGTCCATCGTATACAGGTTATTGAGGGAGTCCAGAGGGAGCAGGGACATAGGATTGTTGGGGTTGAGTCGGCAGTCACTGCTTTAACTAAGAGGATTGTTGAGTTGAAAAGGGATAACCGAAGGCTCAGAGACACCGCAAGTGTTAAGAGTCAGAGAGTTGACCGACTCCAGCGCGGCATGTCACGTATGCAGAAAGAGCTGAGGCAGATACGACGATTTTGATTTTATGATCGAGTGAGAGTTGGCAGATGTAAGGCGTGTACTAGGAAGCACATGGGCTACCATCCTTAGATATGTTCATTAGTGTTGTAGTACTGAGCAGTAGCGTTTAATGATAAATGTAGTGTTAAAAACTCGTATTTTATGTATTTTGAAACCAAATGTGATGTAATCACTAATGTTCGATGATATGAAATTGGTATTTATCTATGATATGATGTCATGATTTGATTTACTTATGCTTTGCGTTATGCATTATGGAGTTTCCATAAATATATTTCGATCATGTATTTCCTATTTGAATTAACCGTAAATTTTATTTAACACCGTTAGTGATCTCGCATCACCTAGAAATCTCATCGAGTGTTACGTTGTTATGTTGTAGGAAGATGCCTAACACCCGATTTGGAGCGTCTATGACCCATGAGGAGGTTGAAGAATTGGTTACTCGCCGAGTAGCTGAAGAGATGGAGGCTCGTGAAGCCGCAAGGAATCTTGAACCCCTAAATGAGAATGGTGATGAATAAGAAGGTGAGAATGGAGGAAATGGGAATGGAGGTAACAGGGGAAATGGAAATGGAGAAAATGGAGGAAATGGAAATGGAGGGAATAGAGAAAACAAAAATGGAAATAGAAATGGGAATCATGGTATGAACTATGGAGGTTTCATGCTAGTGGCTAGAGAGTGTACTTTCCAAGACTTCTTGAAGTGCAAGCCACATAATTTCTCAGGAACCGAAGGCATTGTCGGATTGACCCGCTGGTTCGAGAAAATGGAGACTATGTTCAACATCAGTAATTGTCCACCAAAGTACCAAGTGAAATATGCTACATGTACACTATATGACAGTGCTTTGACTTGGTGGAACTCTCATAAGAGAACAATTGGTGTTGATGCTGCATATGCCATGAACTGGGTTGGACTTATGAGGTTGATGACAAAAGTGTACTGCCCGAGGAATGAAATCCAGAAGATGGAGACTGGATTGTAGAATCTGACTGTGAAAGGAAACGACTTGACTGCTTACACTCAAAGGTTTTAGGAGTTGATTTTGTTGTGTGCTAGAATGGTCCCTGTTGAAGAGGACAGAGTAGAGAGGTTTATTGGAGGATTACCAAACAACATTCAGGGAAATGTGATTGCTGCGAATCTGGCTAGACTCCAAGATGCCATACGCATTGCTAACCAATTGATGGACAAGAAGCTCCAGGGTTATGCTGCAAGGAGTGCTGAGAATAAGAGGAGGATGGAAAGTAACCCAAGGGATAACCATGGACAACAACCACCATTTAAGAGGTAAAATGTTAGTGGGCAGAATGTAGCTAGAGCCTACACGGCTGGGAATAATGATATGAAAGGGTATGTTGGACCTCACCCACTCTGCAACAAGTGCAGATACCACCATGTAGGGCCATGTATAGTAAAGTGTAATAATTGTAAGAGAGTTGGACACCAGATGAGAGATTGCAGATCTACAGCTGTTGTTCTAAACATATAAAGAGCCCTACTTGGGAATCAGCAAGGTGTTTTTTGTTATGAGTGTGGAAGACTGGTACATGTAAAGAGAGAATGTCCAAAGTTGAGAAACCAGAACCATGGGAATCGAGTTGGGAACAAGACTGGAAACCAAACTTGAGGTAACGAAGCTATAACAAAGGCTTACGCCATTGGTGAAGTAGGAACAAACCCTGATTCCAATGTTGTCACGGGTACGTTTCTTCTCAATAACTGTTATGCTTCTATGTTATTCGATTCGGGAGCCGATAGAAGTTTTGTGTCGTCTACCTTTAGAGCTTTGCTTGATGTTGCACTATCCACTTTAGACACTAGTTATGCCGTAGAACTTGCCGATGGAAGAATTTTAGAAACGAATGTTGTTCTTAGAGGTTGCATGTTAGGATTATTAGGTCATCCGTTAGACATAGATCTAATGCGTGAATGGTGTTTAGACGTCATATCGGTATGTGATTAGTTGGCGAAGTACTAAGCATTGATTGTTTGTGATGAGAAGGTCTTCCATATTCCTTATGGAGATGAGGTATTGATAATCCGAGGTGATAATTGTGACAGCGGAAGTAAGCTGAACATCATATCATGTACGAGGACCCAGAAGTATATTCAGAAGGGATGTCAAGTCTACCTAGCGCAAGTTACATCCAAAAGGTTGAGGATAAGTTGGAGGAGAAGCGACTTGAGGACGTGTCGATCGTATAGGAATTTCTGAAAGTATTTCTAGAAGATTTGCCTGGACTACCACCTGCTCGACAAGTTGAATTTTAAATCGACTTAGTCCCTGGTGCTGCACCTGTAGCACGAGCCCCGTATCGATTAGCACCAGCCGAAATGTAAGAGTTTTCTACTCAATTACAGGAACTTTCTGACAAAGGATTTAAAAGACCCAGTTCCTTACCCTGGGGAACACCGGTTTTGTTTGTCAAGAAGAAAGATGGTTCTTTTTGGACATGTATCGACTACTGTGAACTAAACAAACTTACTGTGAAGAACCGATACCCACTTCTGAGGATCGATGACTTGTTCGATCAACTTCAAGGATTAAGAGTCTACTCTAAGATCGACCTGAGATTTAGTTATCACCAACTCAGAGTTCGTGAGGAATACATTTCAAAGACAGCATTTAGGACTCGTTATAGACACTACGAGTTCTAAGTAATGCCGTTTAGCTTGACTAACGCACCTACAGTATTCATGGATTTGATAAATCGGGTGTGCAAACCGTACCTAGATAGATTCGTAATTGTATTCATCGATGATATTTTGATCTACTCCAAGAGTAGAAAGGAGCACGAAGGACACCTTAAGTTGATTTTGAAGTTATTGAAGGAGGAACAATTGTACGCCAAGTTTTAAAAGTGTGACTTTTGGCTGTCGAAGGTATAATTTATTGGTCACGTGATTGATAGTGAAAGAATTCACGTTGATCCAGCTAAGATTGAGTCTATCAAGGATTGGGCGTCACCCAAGACACCAACCGAGATCAGTCAATTTTTAGGTTTGGCTAGTTACTACTGACGATTTATCAAAGGTTTTTCAAAAATTGCTAGACCTATGACAAAACTAACTCAGAAAAGTGTGAAGTTTGATTGGGGAGAAAAGGCAGAGGCTGTGTTTTAGTTGTTGAAGAAGAAATTGTGTAGTACGCCGATATTGGCTTTACCTGAGGGAAGTGAGAACTTCGTGGTATACTGAGATGCTTCGCATAAAGGGTTGGGCACGGTTTTGTTGCAAATGGAAAAGGTCATAACCTACGCATCCTGCCAACTCAAGGTTCACGAGAAGAACTATACCACACACGACCTAAAGCTTGGTGTAGTAGTGTTTGCCTTGGAGATGTGGAGACACTATCTGTACGATACGAAGTGCGTTGTGTTCACTGATCACAAGAGTTTGAAACACATTCTCGATCAAAAGGAGCTAAACATGAGGCAACGACATTGGTTAGAGATGTTGAGCAACTACGAATGTGCGATTCAATATCACCTAGGGAAGGCGAACGTGGTGGCTAATGCCCTGAGTCGAAAGGAAAGAAGTAAGCCGCTACGAGTTTGAGCCTTAGTTATGACTATAGGGTTAAACATTCCTAAGCAGATTTTGAGTGCTCAATCGGAAGCCATAAAGGAAGAGAACTTCATCAACGAAGATCTGCACGGCATGATCAACAAGTTAGAACCTCGTGCTGACAGAACGTTATGTTTGAACAAACGAAGTTGGATTCCGTGTTTCGGAGAGTTGAGGGACTTGATTATGCATTAGTCTCATAAGTCAAAGTATTCCATCCATCCTAGATCGGATAAGATGTACCAGGTATAACAACCCAAAATTTTCATCAATGTAATATCTACCTATTTTATTATGATCACCTTTGTACGGGGAAATTTTTCGCTTTATTATATTATTTACATAGCAAACTAAACGAGCTCACACAACCTACCTATGCTATCTATATCTATGTTTATACCATGTAAACATCCTAAATATGTCAAGTTTATGCCTTAATATCATTTTTACCAAAAACGTTATTCATTTAACAACGTTATATCAAAACAAGCTTTAAACGTTAAACATTTATATCAAAACCCTAACTATATGTATTGTATACATATAAAATCAATGTGAAAACCTTCAAACATATGTACAAGTGTACAATGCACCATATTTGAATCATATTTTCCCTCCAAGTCAATGTATAACTCATTTAAGCTTAATGTACAAGTCAATAATACCTAAACACCTAATTAGGTCATTTAAGCTCCTAAACCATATTTAAACTTTACATCACTTTAGCACAAGGTACAAGTACTTAATTCATGACACCTAAACAATAATATATCCCTAATCTAAACCCTAATCCATGTTTTAAAACCCTAAACCATAAAACAAAACCCTAAACCATAAAACAAAACCCTAAACCCTAATTTCACTTAAACCTTAAAACTAAACCCTAAAACCTAAAACTAAGCCCTAAACCCTAATCCTAAACATTAAACCATAATCCTAACACTAATCCTAAACCTTAATCTATCCTAAACCCTAACCCTAACTAGAAATTAAAACCCTAAACCCTAACCCAAAATAAAATGAACCCGACACCCTTTTCTTTCCTTTTTGACCCATTTTACACCCAAGCTAGCAACCAAGCACCTCAAGCACCTCTATGAAATTACCAAGCAAGCAACCAAGTAGCTTACAAGCACCTCCATCACCTCCTTGTCTTTATTTTCTTGTCATGGCCACAAATACCCTTCCAACACTTCATATCTAGTTTCTAGCTTATAAGACTCGTCATATTAGCCCTCAATACTCACCTCAGCTATCTTAGACACTTATCAAGCCCTTAGATGCTAAGAAAACTTGGCCACCAAGTGTTTTTACCCCTATATATAGTTGAACCATACACCGCTTTCAAATTCATCCCACACATCTCATCTCATACCCTCAAATGGAATTCTAGCCTTCCATAGCAGCAATAAAAAATCAAGAGAAGTCCTTAAGCTCAGAATAGTAGCCAAGAAGCAAGAAAAACAAAGCCTTGAAGTCGTTACTAGGCGTACGAACCAGAAAACCCCATTTCGACCCATTTTAGCTTAAGTAAGCCTAAGATTTTGTTCCTTAAGCTTATATTCTATACAATAATGTTCATAATACTCTTAAGATCATGTATGAACTCTTGTTTGAAGCTTTGAATCCTCAAACCCATGTGTTTTTGATAAAAACCATAAAAACGACCCATTTTAAGCAATAGCCACTTTTTATATTTTAAGTAAATAATTAAAATTTTCATAATTTTTTGGTGATACTGTTACTCATTTCGATACTTGCGTGAATGTGATTTATCCAAATAAAGCATTATGCATGGAAGGGCTTGGAAAATAAGTCATACAAAGAGCAACTAAGCATCTTTAAAATATAAAAACTAGATTGTCCCCCCCCCTTGTCCTTATTCATCAACAAACACCCCATGTGAACCTTGGGAGGCCAAGTTAATATTTCAAACCAATAAGACAGAAGTTAACAACTATTATTTTATTGACCATGCCATTTGTAGATTGGGAGATCAATTTGGTCCCTAGCTCTTTCTCTTGTCATATTACACACACATACACAAACACACTTTTAGTGTGTGAAGTAAACTTTGCATACATATACCATATTACTTCTCATTTTCTCATTCATAAAACATACACATTTAGCATTTGAGTTTTCTTTTCCTCTCTTGCTCTCTTAGCCCACGAAATACATACACACATATATAAATCCATAAAATTTTCATCTTTGATCAAAAACTCTTGAATATTTGTTGAAAGTTTGATCATTTGTATCATTCGGGTATTTGTTAAACAACATTTGGGTTGTTCTAGTCTTATTCATCCTTCTAAAAACCTTCAATCTTAAGTCTTCAAATCTTTTAATAACTGTTGTACTTATATCATCTAGATGCATACATAAAAAGATGTAAACAACTTATTTTGTAAAGACAAAGATTTTAAAACTACATAAACCTTAAAAGGTTTACCTATGGTTCAAAAATAATAACAAGAAATATAAGGAAAGTATAGTTTTGTGATCGTGGTTATTTTTATACAATAAAAATGCTAGCTTATAGCTTATTATATTCGGCTTATTTTAATAAGCTTTAGGAAAAGCTTATTTTTATTATTTTGAGCTTAATGGACTTATATTTGGTTCGGCCCAAATAAGAAAAGTAAGGAGAAATATTTGTTTTGCTTATTTTGTTTCGGCTTATATTTGTTAGCTTATTTTCTAGCTTATTTTGAAAGGACAAATGATAAACTTGTTCGGCTTAATAAATAAGTCCGAATATGGTTTGTTTGCTCTTAGGTCGCGTCCCCACCATACAAGGCCAACACCACAAGCTTATTCTTGAGCTTATGTGGTTCGGCTTATTTTATTCTGGCTTATGTGAAGCTTATTGATAAGCTTAATTATTAGTCGCGTGTTATTATTTTAATGTGTTTGCTTATCAGAACTATATGATAAGTGAAACTACATTTTTTGACTTAGAGTGCCAAGGCCTAACATAAATACAATACACCAAAGGCGTAAAGCTACAGAGTGTAGCTTAATGAATAAGTTCCTGATAGCTTTATTTAATAGTGTACGAGTTTAGACGCTACGTGATAACTCATTTTAAAAACAGTTTGGACGTTGCGAATAATAAGGGATTTGATGATGTATTGTTTGTAATTATAAAAAGTGGATTGAAAGTGATTTGAAAATGGTTTTAAATAAAGTCTATGACTTTGGAAAACGTATAAACACGAACAGGTCATGCTGAAATTTTTAAAAATTTAGATTATACTGTAGTAAGGAGTAGTTGAGAAGGACCGGGGCACAAGCGTGCGCGGATGGGAGCGATAGTATGTGAGAGATGAGGGGTGGGGTGAGGATATGATTAAGGAGGACATGGTTGCCGAACCATAACTATAGATTAGTTAGTGTTAAGTCAAGTGTAATTACTTCTGAAAGGAGTATATATATTATTAAATATTATACATATATTATATATTATATATATTCAAGATAGATACATATATATGTGTAAGATTACATAGATATGATATATATAAGTATATTGATATAATAATGATATATAATATATATATAATATAATATATTATATAATATATATATATATATAATATACTTTTACTTAGACGTTTATATGTATATAATATTAATATACATACTATTATTTACTCGTTTTACTTACGAAAACATTTTAACTATTATACGATCACAAGCGTTAATTTTTATAAACTTATTATCAAAAGTACACTAGTATATGCTTATGCATTATCCGCACTTCTGCGCTACTCTGATATTAAACCAAACATTCATTTCATAGGTTGTCTATACAAATCGTCGTTCGTTATCGTGTGATTTTATTCTAGACTATCCTTCTTCGATTCACCAATCAAGGTGAGTTCATAACCCCACTTTTAAATTATTTTGATTAATTGTTTTATAACATGGGGTGAGAAACATTGCTTTTTTTTAAACTGGACACAAGTACTATACGTGAGAAATTCCTCGTTTACGTGTTGCCTAAGTAGCGTTTAGACCACTATTGCCCGAATTATCATGAACTGTTAATCATCTTTAACCGACTGGCTGGTTAAGTGAGCTCGAGGTGGAATAAATAGATCTATTGGGACTAATTATCCCTTCCCGGTAAGAAGCACTTACTAGTCCGAGTTTGCCAAGGACTAACGGATATATGTCATGTCAAAACTAGTTAGGTGGTCTTTCGTCGGACACCTGAAGGGCAAGCCTTTATAGCACTGTACATGCTATCTTTCAGTATTAGCTTCAGTGTCATGAGCTTAGTGCAACGTAAATGCCTCTTTATGTGAAGTTGTATCTCCTATAACTGTCGCATACGTTTTGATAATCTTGTGGTCCACCATTAATTACGATTGAACTAAACCATGAATTACCAACTTATGTTACGTTTTAAAGCATTTATTCTCAGGTGCTTTTAGCTGGATGTCGTTGCTTGATCTATATGAAGTCTAATTGCCCGAACCAGTTTTCCAGATTTTATCTATGATTATCTTAAATACCATTGTTGAACTTATTTAAGCTTCCACATTTTTAATGATTTTATCTTTTAAATTTGATCAATGTAAACTTATTATTATTTTGAATTTATGCAACGGCGTTTATTTTTAAAACGTACCCTTAGAGGTTGTTCTTTATGCTTTGTACTTGAGATATTCAGTGACGTCACGCCCCCGGACACTAAATCGGACGGGACCCTATTTGGGGGTGTGACATATTTCAAGTCTAACCAAACGAATACACGAAGATAGAATTGCATTTTTTTCTGAGAATTTACACAGGACCTCGTGAAAGAAAAATCGACGATGTTGGCGATGTATTTACAAATCTGGAGATCTTGAAGTGTTGGAGTCTTGAAACTTCAAGATGACTGTTCAACACACAATCTTGCTCATAAAGGTAAATTGGAGAATCTACCGAGAAAATATCAGGGTAGTTTCTCATTCTAATTCTTTTTAATTCTCATATTTTTAATACTTTATCTATACAACGAGGACGTTGTATAATTCAAGTGGGGGTTGGAATTAGAATGTTTACTTGTCTTATTTTTCACACTAAAATGCTTAAATCATGCTCAAATTTAAAAAAAATTCAGGCATACTTTTTGTGAAATTACTTGATACATAACCCGCACACAATAACCCTTGTTAGATATTGTGAGGATTTAGCCTTTCCGTTTCCAAATGTTTACCCAAATTCCACAAATATTAGTGTGACCGGTGATGTGTAGACTTTAAAACTTAGGCTTGGTAAATTCACCTCCGAGACCATAGTGATGATACTTATGGATTTAGATGAGTACCTGTTTTAAATTGGTTAAAAATTTTTTATTTATTTAGAAAAATTTTAAATACAAACCAAATCGCCTTTACATGTTGCTTATTAACTAACTACACTGGTTAGTTAACCTCTCGTTTAAACCCTTTTCCATTCTCATCTTTAGAGTGATGATCCACTAGAACAACGCGTAGAGCCAATCCTTTAGGAATATTACACCAACAATTTGTTTCGTTACACCCTTACATCTTAACCTACCCTGTTAGATAAGTTTATGAACAGTTGCCTAGTTGCTTAAAGTGTAAAGTTTGTATTTCCCGAGTCTTGTGTCATTTTCTATCTTTGGTACGGTTGGAAATTTGCACATTGCAAATGGGAATGTATATTAGTAGTCAAAACTCATGTGATTTTACTACCATCATAATTAATGGTGAGTCCGAAGAAACGAAGCACATCGAAGAAATTTATCTGGAATTATTACGACGTGGAAGATGTGAAACTACACCGAGATTTGAAGTTTAGTTATGAAAAAAAATTGAAAAAATGTGAAAAATACAAAAAAGAGAGAAAGAAAGTTTGAAGATAATCGATACGCAAGAGCTTACTACGAAGGAAATTACATAAAGGATCGATTATTCGTTGAACGTCTAAAAAATCAACGATGTAGAGAAGTGTACAAAACGTGAAGATACCCACTTGCCTTTTAAAGTATGTAAAGTTTTTGGGATGATTGGGAAGTAACCGTACGGGAACGCCAACTTAGGTTTGTTGTTTTTATCGATATCAAGACGTTATAAAACAGTTGTGTCTTTTTTCATGGTAACGGTATGTAACTCTGATCTTTCAAATAAATGAAATTGTGTTTTATAAACGTATCTTTGAACATTTACTGGGACTCGTGTGCATGTATTATGAAGTAGCACCCCAAATGTTGTAGTCCGTTGCGTATCGTATTTTGAAGGTGTTACAATTATACACCCGAATGAAACAGAGAATCCTAAACACTTATGTAAGATGCTAGTATATACTTTCTGTGCTTTTAATTATGAGGACTAGAAGGTTGTGTTGTAAACTGCTTTTAAAGAGTAGGTTAAATGACTCCAATATTGCTATTGTCTAGGTAGAAAAGCTCATTTGCTTGAGGACAAGAAAATCCCAAGTGTAGGGTTATTTGATGAGGTGCCATTTTATACACTTTTTTAGGGCCATTAAACCCCCTAAATCATGCAAATATGCCAAGATTATGTGCTTAATCGTTGGTTTTCTTAGATGGCATTTGAAGGAAATACACGTAACTTGAGCTCATTTGAAAAAGAAACGGACAAGATTACAACTCTACACCAAAAATCATAAAGAATTGTGCAAACAGCGCGTGGAGACGGCGTCACCATCATAAAACGACGACGTCAGGATCTTCATCGTGACGGCGTCAGAGATCCAGCAACGGCGTCAGGACGTGGCCGACTTAAAGAGGATCTAGAATCATCCACGTGGCGACGGTGTCACGACTTCAAAGCGACACCGTCGCACCATTTTTACTATATATACAAAACCGATTTTAGGGTTTTAAGTGTGTAACTTTGTATAACTTTTGGGAGACGAACCCTAGTCGTTATAACAGCTTTTTAGGTCGTTTTTAGGGCCTCAAAACCCTATTGTAACTACCTTCAATCCATGTTTTAATCAAGTAAGATTTTTTTATCATTAATCATTCAATATGTCTATGTGTTGTTTGATTGATTTATGTTCTTGCTTTCTTTATAACATGCTAGGCTAAATCCTCTTTTGTATTTACTTATGATTGCATGAGACTTAGGTTGTAGATTCTTTTGATGCTTCTTCTTGTTGATGGATGTGCGCGTTAGCTCTAGAAAACTAGCCACGATATACTTTTAGGGGCCTTGTAATAGTCTTCATACTACCTTACTTGTGCTTTGCCTTAACGGAATATTAAATAAACGGCGGGTTCGTGTAATCCCTTCATGACTTACACAGATTATCACAAGTGTGACAAAGCAACAGATCTAGGAGAATCAATATGAGGAGTAGTGAATGATTAAGTAAATACATCTTTTTATCATAAAGTTATCACGGGTAGCGTAGATTATATTTAGTTTAATCAGCTAAAAACAAACCAACCTCTCAAATCATGATATTTACCTACTTTCTAAAAACACAAAAACACAAAAATAATCTTCTCTCAACCCCTTAGAATTCTGTTAGATCGTGTTCGAGCCTTCCTAACCTATTCCCCTAGAGAACGATAACAACCCCTGAGTCTTGCCTTACTACACTACAACGGTTAGGTACTCTGCCTAAGGGATTGTAAAGCTCCTTCTGAAGTCTTCACAAACTCCGCATTAGTACACAACTTCAATTTAGTACCACTGCCCATCCCTAAATGGATGGACAAACTGAAGTTGTCAATAGAAGTTTGGGAAGCCTGTTAATATGTTACGTGGGTAAGAACATTTGACAATGGGATTTATTGCTACCACAAATTGAGTTTGTATACAATCATTCAAAAAATTAGTCAATTGGTTGTAGCCTATTTGAAGTTGTTTATGGGAGAAATTTAGTAAGCCTACTGGAATTAGTTCTTTTGCCTACTAATAGTTCTTTTAGCGGTGATGCAAGTGAGAGCAGGTTAAATTAAGAAGTTGCACGTACAAGTTCGTGATCATGTTGAATTCAAAGAAGGTGATATGGTATGGATACATCTAAGAAAAGATAGGTTCCCACAAGGTTCTTATTCTAAATTAAAATCCAAATGAGCTGGACTGTTTAAGGTACTAAAGAAAATCGGAGAAAATGCATACAAGATAGACCTCCCAGCAGACTATGAGGTTTCAAACACCTTCAACGTGTCAGGCCGTGTTCCTTATCAAGGTGATTTTGATTGTGAGGTCTCTAGGACGAGTCTTCTTCAACCAGGGGAGAATAATACAGAAGCAACAACAGAAATTGAAAATGACACAGTGGATTTTAGTTATATTGATGCAAATTTCTAGAATGATTCTTACGTCCACAAAGTATGTACCATACATGGTTGGAAAGGTGCAAATGTCTAGTTTCTAGAACATCAAATGGATACATAATTGGATGTTTCTAGAGGAAGTTATGGTAGTTTGAAAACAAGGTAGTCAAACGGACAGTTTGAATGCAAAAGTTGACCATGCTGGTATTTTGGGTATCACGAATCAATAAAGGTATGATCAACTTGTTTGGGCTCCAAGGAAATTAAATGGTCAGGATGAAGTCTTTGGTTCCTCTCAGCAAGCTAGCACAACAAACACAAACCCAACAGCTATAAGAAGAAGAAGAAGACAGAAATGAAGATATGTAGTGTAGAAGTAATTTTGAATTTACTTTTAAAAATGTTTTATTGTCTTTAACATTCTGTAATTTTTAACTTTTAAAAGCCTTGTAATCCACCTTTCAAAAATTAATGCAAATTTCAAGTTATCAAGTTATTTAAAAGCCTTGCTCTTAAATCTTTACATTGCGTGAGGACACGGCAATACCTTAGTATGGGGGATTTTGGTATGTGTTTAATTACACATACCTTTTACCTTTAAAAACGAGCTAAAATAACCAAAAACGGACTTAAAATGCCAAATATACGCTTGTTTTGCTAATTGTATTGTGCAGGAACGGATATCTAAGAAAAAGACGAAAAACAAAGCCAAAACGACAAAACCGGACTCGGAATGGAAAAGCAGGAAAAGACAAAGTCAAAATCCAAGACCAAGCCTGAAAAAGTCAACCCAAGTCAACCCCGAAGCCAAAAGTCAAGAAATATAAGTTTAGGGACTTAACTTGTAAATCCCTAAACTTATATTTATAAGAGAAAAAAGAAGAAAAAGAAAAGAAGGGTGCAAACTGCCAATATGGCAAAAATATACTCCAAGGGGCAAAGCTGCCAACTCCCCTAACTTGTACACCCAAGGACTAGTGGTGCAAAGAGTGTTATAACTCTTGGGGACTATTTCTGCCAAGTCCCCAAAAGTTATAACAACACAAGGACCAACACTGCAAACACCACATACACCATGGAGGGCCAAAATTGCCAATTCTACAAACACATACCCTGCACCCTTATTTACCCAGTTTAATCCAACAGTTTTCCCGCCATTTTCACTCTACACCTTTTCTCTACACGTTTTTCCCTGCAACTCGAAAAACACCATGGATAATCCCTCTCCTCCTCCTCCACTAAGTCTTCCCCACTCCCTAGAACCCTCAGCCATGTTGGCAATCCATACCTACGACTCGGGCTCCAAGGCAAGATTAAGGGTCAAGATTTGTTTTTGGTTTGCTCTCACCAAACTAACACAACAAACACACAACAAAGAAGCTTCCCAGCTTATAAAAGAAGAAGAAGACAGAGGTTCAAAGGGGTGGTTTTATTTTTCAGCTTGTAATTTTTCCTTATTTTTAAGCATTTTCATTTGAGTTTTTCAAATTTGGCTTTAAGCACTTGTACTTTGTTTCCTTTAGTTTGTACTTTACTAGTTTGAGCAATATAATTCAGTTCTTAAGTATCTTTGTTCTTTGATTTCAAAATTAAGCTGTTTTTTACCTAATAAGCTCTAATAAGCTCTTTTGAGCTTAAACTTGTTAATAAGCTCACATTTAGTCAAAAGTCTGTTTTTAGTGTTTCATTTACTCATTTCATACAATTTACATCAAAGTATGATAACCTGAGTTCATTGGGTTCAATATTGAGCTACAAGGAGTAATAAGCTAATATAGCTTATTGAGCTTTTAAGCTCAGGTTTAGAGGCTTTGGAAGCCATTAGGAACACTTAAGCTTCTTCTCTTGGATAGCTTAAGTGTGAAGATTCATCAATTCTCAGGTTTTATAATCTAGATTTCATTTTGGCATTTACTTTGCTTAATTCATTTAGCTTATTCTTTTGGAATCTTATGCTTAATCCTGCTCATTTTGCTTAGATTAGATTATAGATATAATAGTTTTAAGCTGTCTAAGTCAAAATTCATTTAGGTTTCATTATTTTACAATTCTGTCAAATTGTAGGAAGTGGCTAGGAGAGAAAGTGTTTATTTCTTATTAATAAGCTAGGTATTTTAGAGTTAAAATAGCTTAGACAGTTTAGTTATAGTAAGATTAGATATAAAGGTTTAGCTGTTTTAGTATTAAAAGAGATTTTGAGTGAATTTTAGCTTTGACAGTTTTGTTTAGGGAGTGTTTGGTTCAAGCTCTACTTGACCTTTAAAGTCAATAACATTCTGTCCAAACTTGTTACTAAGTTGAGTTAAGTAGTCTTAACAAGTTTTAAACAAGTTTTGAAAATTAGTTTGTAAATTGTCAAAGATTTTAAGTTCAAAAGGTTGAGCCAGCACCAGGGCACTTTAAGTTTTTTAAGTGTTGTAGATTTAAGGTGTTTTATTCATTTTGTTGATCACACTTAGTTAATATAGAGTTAAATACATATAGTGAGTAGGTTTAAAGAATTTTTACCTCAAAATTTGGCCTGCACTTAAGCCATTGCCAAATGCACCAGCAACAATAGTTGCATCAGCAACAACATATGCTGCACTTTTATAGATGCTTTTTAGGTTTCAAGGTTAGGAGTTAGGATTTGGTTTTTAATTTCTCAAAAGTTTCCCATTAGCTAATTACATTTCATCATTTAAATTTCATTTTAAGACTTTTAGTATAGCTTATTTTAGCCTGCAAAAGTAGAGTAGCAGTACATTTAAGTTTTAGCTTATTTTCTTAATAAGTGTGTATTTCTAGTTGTTAGTTTAAAAAGCCTTTTATCTAGATTTGTTTAATATCAACAGCATAGCTTATTTCCAAAGTCTCAACTTTTAAGGTTTAGTAATAAGCTCTTTAGCTTATTGACAAAAGCTTATCTCAGTTTTAGCTTAAACTTTGCATTTTTAAGTTCAATTTTCTTGTAATCTTTGTTAATACTTAGCTTATTTTTCTATAGATATCTCTAGTATACATTTTAATCTCCACATAGCTTCTTTTGTTTCTCATTTTCATCAAGTATTAAGCTAGAAATAAGCCAAAAACCAAAAAGTTAGGGAAAAGTCAAGTTTCTGTGACAGATTTCAAAAAGCTTATTTTCTAGCTTATTTAGTTGTTGAAAGTAGAAAGTCCCTTTGTTAAAGTTGTAGAGATTAAGCTCTTTAATAAGTTTGTAGTTTTAAGTTTTAGCTGAATCTCACTTTTTCAATAAGCAAAAATAAGCTAGTATCGTAGGGTCTGTTTAGTTCTTTTCTCAAAGTTTAGGGGCACCCATTTATTCTATAGTGTAAAATCTAGAAAGTTTACCCGCCTACCCTTTACTTTCCTCTTTTACACTTTCTACCCTAGAGTTTTCAAAAAATTTCTCCAAAAAAAAAAGAGAAGGGAAGACAAGGGACCCGGGTGAGCAAGACTCGAACCCGGGACCCCTCGATACATCCCCTCCTTTTTACAATTTATACGCTGCGCCCTTGGGTCTTTTTCGTTAAAAAGATCAGGGCAAATTGTTACTTTTGTACATTTTGAGCTTATAAGCATATAAGATGAATAGCTATTTTCGGGCTTATTTGTCGAGCTTATTTGTGTCTCTTATTTTTCGTAGGACTATTTCAGTGTCTAGTATTTTTAGAAAAAAATTCAGAATTTTTAGATAAGGTTTAATATTTTTTATAATTTAATTTAGATAAAAGTTTATTTAATTCATAAAAAATACAAAAATTATCAAAAAAATATTTTGCTTTTTTAGAAAATTTTCTTTTATCCTAGTTGTAGGAAAAATATAAAAATTTTTTTGTTAGGGTCAATTTTATAACTTTTCTTCTTACTTTTAAAGAACGGTCGGGTTACGGGTTTTTGTTTTGACTGTTTTGGTCCAAAGAACTCGTTTTTCGGTCTAGTCTTTTTCATTCTTCGTTATTTGTCCCGTAGAGTAGTTTAGAAGTGAAAATTTCTCCGTAGGGTTATTTTTAAAGATTTTAGGTTTTTCCCCTTTTTGTTCGGGATTCGGGCTCTCGTTTTCTAGTTTAATTTCATAATTTCTAGGTTTTTCTTAAACGTTTTTATTCGTTATTGTTTAATTTGACTTTTTCAACTTCCCAAACCAATTCCTTCCTTCAAACTCAAATCTTCGATCGTATCGATTTACCATTCCAGCCTCGTTGGGGATTTACGACCCGGGAAAGCTCTATACTACTTCTCGGTTTTACTGATTGTGTTGGTTTTTACACTTAGATATATATTTTATATTTTACTATATATTATATATATTTACGGTGTGAATCCAGCCGATCAATTTTTGGCGCCGTTGCCGGGGAGGCTGTGCAACCGTTTATCGTTACGTTGATCAATTGTGTTTAAAACTGTGAATATTTTCTTTTATTATAAAAAAGTACAAAAATATTTTTCATTTCTTTTAGTATAATTATCAGATAAAAACCAAAGAAAAACCAAAAATATAAAAACATTGTCCATAAAAAAATAAAATAAAATTCACAAATTGGTAAAATACCAAAATATAATATTCTCAACTGAGGTATTATCATAATAAGTTCCGGTGAACTTGTTGGTTCCCAACTCGAACAAAAGATTTAAAAACTTGCCTTTTGTGTCTCTTGCGAGGTACGGCTCACCTTTGAAAGTTAAACAAACTATAAAGTGGGTATAAGGAGGGTTGTTCCTAGGAACTACGACCCGAAAGGAGAAATAAGCTTCGCGCTATTCCTACTCCTCCGCTCACCTGTGCGTTTATCTTTTTGAGAGCTACCGTGAAGCTTGCTGATTATCAGGTTTAAGTTGTCTTATCATTTTGTCCGTTAAAATAAATTGTGAATTAATGGAAAACCCAAAAATAATCTTCTTTTTCTTCGTATTCAAAACATTTTTTTTTTTAAATTTTTTCTTATCCATCTTTACGTTTAATTCTTATGACGCCATTCGATTATCGTTTGAATCCGATTTACGCGATTAAAGAATGCTCGTCTTGTGGAAGTTTGTACACTTCAAACTGTGGTTGTTCAAAAGGGAGTCTTGGAGACAAGATTCTTGTTCCAATACCCGACTCGTCTCAACGATCCTTTAAAATTGAAAATTTTTGTCTCAATTGTGGGGACCCAATTCATGGTTTTCATTGTCAAAGATGTGCTCTAATACAAAAGACATTCGAGGAAGTCCTTCAAGACTTCCAAGACACTTCCGAGTCATCCGACGACAATACCAACGTTGTTAATGCTCCTCGAGAGCCAATCGTTGTCGATCAGGACCCCGGTGAAAATTCCTCACCAAATCCTCCACACATTGACCATTGTTGTCACGAGTGCGGTGATTCGTTAGATGGAATCTTTTGTCGACAATGCACGTGTAAGTCTTGTGGGAAAGGTGCTCATTACGGTTATAATTGCCCTCCGAAAGTTCCGATTATCTCTAATCCGGAACCGTGCAAAAATCAAACCATTGATGAGCCCCTACAAAACGTGCAAGGTTTGCAACAACAATGTCTCCTTGGTACATGCCAAAGATGTGGTTGTAATGAATACGATGGAGTCTGTTTTTATTGTAAGGTTGGAAATGGAACACAAATCAATGTTTCAACTCCATACTCTTCTAACGATTCTCCAAGTGTTGCAAACCATCCTCCACAACCACAATACGTACCATACTCTCGTGAGTTATGTGGGAACGATTCTCATTACAGTTACGATTGTCCACCTCAAGTCCCGTTTGTCTACAATCAGGACCCGTGTTTCAATCAAAACTTTAATTATTTTCCACAAACTTCACCGAGTTTCCCACAACAATATCTTTGTTGTGAAAATTGCGGGGGTCCTCATGAAACCTTCCAATGTCAACCAATGAATGAAGACTATTATCATGAGCAAAATTCTTGCTATGATCATAATTCTTTTGGTTTTGACCAATTTCAACCCCCGCAATATACCGTCAATCATCCAATCTTCAATTCCCAAAATGAGCTTCTCAATTCTCAAAATAAGCTTATGGAACAAATGGCAACCTTACGTGAAATGGTTGATCAAGCTATACAAAAGAAGGAAGAAGAAAAGCGAATCGCGGAAGAACAAGCGGCTAGAGATCGATCTTGGAAGATTCCCATTTGCTACGATGATGACGAAGACAATATCATTGCAATCACACCCGTTTTACCAATCGAGGAACCCGTTAACTCTCTAAGTATGGGGGACGAGCATCTTGACACTATTCCGGAAACGGAATCGGACGAATTCATAAAGTCTAGTGTTGAGGACCTTGTCCCAATCCCAAGTGAGCCCGAGGGTATTCCCGACAGTATGTGTGATGTGCCTCTTTGTAACAATCCTACCTCTCTTGAAGCTTTCAAAGAACATTCTGAGACTATCATCGATTCCAACGATGATTCTACTTCAAGTGATGACGATTCTTATGAGAACATCGATTATGTCGATGCATCACCTCCCGATGATGAGATCGTCGGCTTAGAGGTGGTAGAGATTGTTGACCCGGAAGTTGGAAGGATTGATGATGACATTCTTTTAACAATCAAAGACGATATCCTTCGTGAAAAATTGTTGAATGTCAATCTTCTTATTGCTAAGATCGATTCATTAAGAGATAATCCTACTCCATCTTCCGAAGTTGTGATCAAGTCTACCTCCACATTTCCTAATCTTTTCTTGGAGGAGGCTAACACCTTTGATAATTCTTTTCCCGAATCTGAAACCTTCCGCTTTAATCTGGAAGAGATTAGTAGTGGCAGTCCCACTACTCATTCTGAGATATCTCTTCCTGATTATAAAGCTTTCTACGTTGATAACGATCATTTTAAAGAGAAGAGTAGTGGCAGTACCACTACTCATGTTGATTTTTCTCAATATGATTCGTTTATCTTTGATCTTTCGAATGATCAGTTTCCTCCTGCCGATAGGAGTGATTTTTATCATGAGGAGTTCGCCGATGGACTTGCTCACATCATATCTCCACCGGGAGTTTAAATGATTGACAATTTGTACATTCGAGATCAACTCCCTTGTTTTTCTCGAGTGTGGATAATTTTTCTTTTAATTCTCTAAGCTCGTTTTCTAGGCTACTTCTAGTGGCTTTTAATCTCTTATTCTTAGTGATTATTTTTAGACTCGTTTTGCATAGTTTGACATATTCATTATCTAGAGCTAAATTGTTTATTGATGAGTTTTCATCACTAAAGTAAGAGGAATCGGAACATACCTCATTAGAGGCTTGAGCTACGAGACACGTCTCATCTTTGACCTTCTCATCATCTTCTTCACCGCTATCACTCCAAGAACCTTCGATGAACGCTCTTTGGTTCTTGTCTTTCGGTAGTTTTGGACATTCTCTAATAAGATGATTTGGATCGTCGCATCTAAAACATTTTCTATCCCCTTTACCATTCTTGTCATCTCGGCTTCTTTGGAACGTCTTTTTGTAGTTTCGAGGTTGTCTCACTAATCTACCTCTTCTCTTAAAGAACTTCTTGAAGTCTCTAACCGCCATGGCGTATTCTTCATCTTCACTTCTAGAAGTCGAACACTCCTCATCACTAGATTCATTCTTAACCTTTAAAGAAAGATATTTTCTTTCTCCCTTAGCTTTGACTAATTCAGAATCTTTTTTGATGATCATCTCGTGAACTTTGATATTCCTGATGAGTTCATCAAGTAATAGTGATGTTAAGTCTTTCGATTCTTCAATCGCCGTGACCTTTGCTCTCCATTTAGAATGTAGAGCCCTAAAAAATTTTCTAACATAAATCTTGCTAGAATAACTTTCATCAAAAGCTTTTAGACTAGTAATAATAATATTAAATCTAGCAAAAGCACTATCTATATATTCGTCTTCAGAAATGACGAATTGTTCATATTGTTGTACCAAAAGGTCAATCTTGTTATCTTTGACTTGGTTATTACCTTGATGTGTGATTAACAAAGTTTTCCAAATTTCTTTTTCCGTATTAAACATGAAAATTCTTTCATATTCTTTTCTTGGCAAAGCAATGTAAATAACCATTTTGGCTTCGTTATTTTTCGCAAGCTTCTTTTTAAGATCATCACTTTGTTTTTCAAAAGGGATAACCTCATCTAATTTGGTTTCTGAATTTTGTTGAATAGGTTGAAAATCACCGGTAGTAATAACATGCCAAAGATCAAGATATTTTGATTTAACATATGTCTCGAATCTATTTTTCCAATAAATAAAACTATCACTTTCAAAAAGTGGTGGTCTTTTAATGGATTACCCTTCTACATATTTGTCGAATCCATAGATCGATCCAAGCTTTAAAATACAGTATATTTTAAAAATCTTGAGTAACCTGGCTCTGATACCAATTGTGAAAACTAGAAGATGGGGTTAAATAGTTTACCGTTTCATTTGACGTTAAAAAAATTGCTTACAAAATACTTGGATTCAAGTTATATGTTCAACCAATCAATAATATGAATCAACAATGTAAATATCTAAACTAATACTAAGTAACAATGACAATAATATAAAGAGATAAGAAAAGGAAAAAAGCAAACCAAGATGCCAAGATTTATAGTAGTTTGGCTACGAAGCTCCTCTTCGCCCTACTCCACTCTCCGAGTATCCTACTCGAGATTTCCTAACACACACACATAGAGCTCCGCGGAGAAACCGTTTACACGTCGCTTACGTTGTTTTCCGTCACTAAGATAAATGTCGAGTCCTAATCTTAGCTAGAACAAATCTACCACTTACACAAGTACTACCCAATCAAAAGATCTACGAGAGTTTTTTTTTGTGGGTGGGGGGTCATATATGAGATTTACGGGTGCTATTCGAATTTATACATAATTCGATTACATAATCACCAACAAGATAATCAAAATAAGAGTTTTTAATCATAAAAGAAATAGGAGAACCACTAAGTATATAGCACTCATTTCTTGGCGTATACGAGTGTTCTTCTCTTACACTTGATAGAAGAAGGAAAAATATAGAAGATGAGATTTGATCACTTGAAACAACTATATCTTGGGGGCCTCCCCTAGACTAACGATATAATTTTTTTCCTTTTGTGGGGGAAGGTTTATCTTGGTGAGTTATATTCGGTTTTGGGGGGAAAATTTGAATTTCAAATTTATGTTTTAAATAAAACATTATTTTTATTTACAAAACTTTTTATGTAATTATGTAAAAATATAGTTTTTTGTACAAAGTAATGGATTAAGAAGAAAAATATTTTCTTGATCATTAATTAAGCATTAATGATTTGTATATCCATACCTTAAAGTGATGAGTGTGTATTGCTTAATCATCACATACCTTTTACCTTAAAAACAGCTAACACATAACCAAAAACGGACGGGGGGGGGGGAAATGGCCAAATATATCTTGGTTTTTGGCTAAGCGGTGTTGTGCAGGAACGGATAACCTAGGAAAAAAAAAAGAAAGGGACAAAAACAAAGCCAAAACGACAAAACCGGACTCGGAATGGAAAAGACTGTGAAAGACAAAGCCAAATCAAAGCCGAAAAGTCAATCAAGTCAAAAAGTCAACAGAAAAGTCAACTGGTCAAGGTCAAAGTCAACCCAAGTCAACCCCGACAAATCCAAAAGTCAACAAGTCCAAAAATATAAGTTTGGGGTTGAAATTGTAAAAACCCTAAACTTACATTTAATAGAGAAAAGAGAAAAAAGAAGACAAGGGCCGATTTTGCAATTCACTCAAAGTAACAAGTGGGGGGGCAGTTCTGCCAACACCCCAAACTTGTATACACCAAGGACGAACCTTGCAAAGAGTTATATAACTCTTGGGGACTTGTTTTGCCAAGTCCCCAAAGTTATATAACAATAAGGACGACGGGTGTAATGAGACAAATAACCATCAAGGGCCATTTTTGCCAACTCAACCACAACTAAACCCTGTCTCCTCCCCTAACTCAGTTTATAATCCAACACCTTTATCCATGCCGTTTTTGAACACAACCCAAGTCCACGGGTTCACCCTCACCCATTTAAACAACCCTGCACCCAAAAACCCCATGAACAAACTCATCCCCCCTCCTCCACTTAAACCCATGCCAAGTTGGCAATCCCACAAATCCCGAAGGCCTAGTGGACGGTTTAGATGATTTCTTTTAGTCTTGCTCTCACAAAACAAGCACAACAAGCACATTAGCAGCTTATAAAAAGGGAAGAAGAAGACAGAAGTTACCAAGTAGTTAGTTGTTTTTATTTTTCAGTTTTCACTTTGTAATTTCTCGTTTTTAAGCAATTTTTCTTTCAAGTTTTTTTAAGTAAGACTTAGCACTTTATTCGCCTTCTTTTAAGTCTTGTACCTCACAATTCTAGTAAATACAAATCGCTTTTAAAGTCTCTTTGTCTTTAAATTTCAATTCTAAGTCGTTTTTCATCAAATAAGCTCTTAATAAGCTCATTTGAGCTTATTACTATTCACAAGCTCAAATATTAGCTAAAGTTCTGTTTTAGTGATTCATTTACTCAATTCTTACATTTTACATCTATCATGGACACTTGAGTAGTTTTGAGCTTAATTTGGAAGCAACAAGAGCAAATAAGCTCAAATTCAGCTTATTGTGGTTTTAAGGTTAGAGGCTTTTGGAAGCCAATTAAGTATCACCTAGACTCTATTCATTCCACTAGGATGTCCTAGGTGAAGAGACTCTTCAAAATTTCAAATTTTCTCTTTCTAAATTTCATTTTAGCTAATTCATAGCTTATTTCAAATTGCTTATTTCTTTTAAATCTTCATTTTAATCCTGTCTCATTTAGCTTAATTAGCCTCTAGGAGTTTTAGTTTTAATGCTGTCTAGTTATAATCAATGCTAGTTCTATTACTTTGAATTCTGTCATAAATAGCTAGTATAACTAGTAGAGTAAAGAAGCTTATTTCCTACTAATAAGCTAGCACTTTTATAGTTCAATTAGCTTAAGTAGGTGAAAATTAATAGAAGTAGATAAAAAGTTTCAACTATTTTAGCTTATAGATAGGTTTTAAGCTCACTTTGGTTTGACAGTTTTGAGATAAAGGGGTGTTTGGGTCAACCTCAAAAACGGGTAAAAATGGTTTTAAGTATGGGTTGAGGTCATGTAGTTAGTTTAAAGCTTACAGTTTTAAGCTCATTTTAAGCTGTTTTACAAGTTGTTTAAGTTTGAAAAGTGTTTTTCAAAAGTTTTAAAAACCCTCTTTGTTAACTATAACTTTTGAAATACACCACAAGTGCTTATTTATTCAGCAACTTATGGATGAGTGTTGAGTGTCAAAAAGTGGTTGTTTTGTGCGTGTACACAAGAGCTGTCAAAACTTCCCTTGGTCTCTTGACTTTGTAAGTCAATAACCACCAAAGTTTTTAGTCCACAAATGGCTTAAGCCCTTTTTCATTTAGCAAAATCAGTAGGTTTTTAGGGTTTTTAAAAGCTAAAAATTGTTGCACAAGTCCATAAGCTAGAGTATTTTAGCTGTTTTCAGTTTACTTTGCAATTTGAGCTTATTTGACAGCTTATTACTAGCTGTCAAATAAGCCACTAAGTTAAGCTTAAAATCTCCCCTGGTGCAAAGGGGAGATTTTAAGCCCCTTTTTCTTTGACTTTTTGTGTTCTAAAGCCCAAACTCTTGGCTTATTTCAAGAGCTTATAAGCTCTTGTATAAGCTTGTTGAATTTCAGCTTTTGAAAAGCTCTTTTGCTGGCTTATTTTGAAGCTCAAATTAGCCCCTTGACTGTTTTACATTACTTAGGTGTAGGGATTGCTTATTTTCCTTTTGTGGCTTACCTAGCTTTTCTAATAAGCTCACTGTGGCCTCTCACAGCTTTTTAGGTTGGCCTAGGTAATTATTAAGCTTATTTGTCTTTAACATTAGCTTATTCGTCCATTGACTTAGTGAAATTTTAGTTTAAGCTTTATTGTAGATCTTCACAAATAAGCTGACTTTCAACAGCTCATTTTAGTTTAGATTTCCTTTTTTAGTTTACCCTAGGTTTAAAAAAGAAAGCCTCTTAGCTTATTATTTCCTTAGACCTAGCATAAAAAAACCGTGCACACAAGCCAAGACTTAGCAACATTTTTGCCTTTTTAAGCCCTTGTAGCCAAACTGCCACTTTTAAGCCTAGTTTTATAGCTTTATTCCTGTTGTTTAAAGTAATAAGAAGCTTTATTAAAGTATTGTGGAGAATAAGCTCTTTTATAACTTTTTAGTTTTAAGTTTTTGCTAAAACTCATTTTTTTAATAAGCTAAAAATAAGCTATGTCGCGAGGTCTGTTTGGTACTTTCTCCAAAGTTCAAGGTCACCCGTTTTAACTATAGTGTAAATTTCCTAAAATTTGCCCGCCTACCCTTTAGTTTAGTTTCTTACACTTTCTAACCCTAAGAGTTTTGCAAAATAAAAAGAAAAGGGAAAACAAGGACCCGTGTGAGCAAGACTCGAACCGGACCCCTCATACATCCCCTCCCATTCAAGCATACTTACCACTGCGCCCTTGGGTCTTTTTCGTTAAAGACCCAAGGCACTTGGTATTTATGTACATTTTTTGCTAATAAGCCCATAAGCTGTACAAGCTTATTTCGGCTCTTGTCCGAAGCTTATAAGAGTTATCTATTTTTTCGTAGACCATTTATAGTGAAAAGTATTTTTAGAAAATTTTTCAGAATTTTTTGTATTCGTTCATATTTTTTATAATTTTAATTTAGTTTAAAAGTTTTATTTTAATTCATAATAAATACAAAAATTATTCAAAAAAATATTTTGCTTTTTTATAAAAATTTTTCTTTGTCAGCTAGTTTGTAGGAAAAAATTAAAAATTTTCGTATGGGTCATTTTTATAACTTTTCATCGTTAAGAACGGTCCCGGGTACGGGAATTTGTTTGACTCTTTTTTGGGTCAAAAACGAACTCCGTTTTCGGTCTAGTCCTTTTTCCATTCTTCGTTATTTGGTCCTAGAGTAAGTTTTAAGAAAGCGAAATTTCTTCGTGAGGCTTATTTTTAAAGATTTTAGTTTTTCTTACCCCTTTTAGTTCCGGGATTCGGGCCTTACGTTTACTAGTTTTAATTTCATATTTTAGGGCTTTCCTTAAACGTTATTAGTCCGTTATGTAATTTTGAACTTTTTCAACTTCCCAAACTCATTCCTTCCTTCAAACTCAACATCTCGATCGTATCGATCTTACCATTCCAGACCTTCGTTGAGGATTTACACCCGGGAAAACCTATACAACTTTTCTCGGTATCATTGGATTCGCTTTAAATATTCTTACTAAATATTTATATTTATTATACTTAAAAAATTTTTAAGGGTGTAGTTTTGAACGGACAAGCTCAATTTTTGGTGGCGTGGCGCCGTTACAGGGAGGCTGTGCAACGTTTATCGTTACGTTTGGACCATCTGTTTTTGAAATTGTGAATATTGTTCTTTTATGATAAAAATAAAAAAAGTACAAAAAAATTTTCATTTCTTTTTAGTATAATTATCATTTAAAATCCATAAAAAAAAAGATAAGAAAAGAAAACCAAAAAATATAAAAACATTGACCATAATAAAAAGAAAAAAAAAAGAAAAAAAAAGAAAATGAAAATTCACAAATTGGTAAAATACTCAAAATATAAATATTCTCTCAACTGAGGTATTATCATAATAAGCTTTCCGTAACTTTGTTGTTTCCCAAGCTCGAACAAAAGATTAAAACTTGCCTTTTGTGTCTCTACGACATAAACGGCTCACCTTGAAAAAGGTTAAACAAACTATAAAGTGGGTATAAGGAGGGTTGTTCCTAGGAACTACGACCCGAAAGGAGAAATAAGCTTCGCGCTATTCCTACTCCTCCGCTCACCTGTGAGTTTATCTTTTTGAGAGTTACCGAGAAGTAAGCAGATTATTAGGTTTAAGTTGTCTTATCATTTTGTCCGTTAAAATAAATTGTGAATTAATGGAAAACCCAAAAATAATCTTCTTTTTTCCGTCTATCATTTAATCATTTCTACCATCTACGTTTAATTCTTATGACGCCATTCGATTATCGTTTGAATCCGATTTACGCGATTAAAGAATGCTCGTCTTGTGGAAGTTTGTACACTTCAAACTGTGGTTGTTCAAAAGGGAGTCTTGAAGACAAGATTCTTGTTCCAATACCCGACTCGTCTCAAGTTCTTTAAAATTGAAAAATTTTGTCTCAATTGTGGGGACCCAATTCATGGTTTTCATTGTCAAAGATGTGCTCTAATACAAAAGACATTCGAGGAAGTCCTTCAAGACTTCCAAGACACTTCCGAGTCATCCGATGACAATACCAACGTTGTTAATGCTCCTCGAGAGCCAATCGTTGTTAATCAGGACCCCGGTGAAGATTCCTCACCAAGTCTCACATATTGACCATGTTGTTTTGTACGATGCGGTGATACATTAGATGGAATCTTTGTCAAAAATTCACTTTGTAGTTCTTTTGGAAAGGTGCTCAATACGGTTATAATTGGCCCGCCGAGAGTTCCGATTACTCAAACTGCAACCATACAACACTGAACAAAACCATTGATGAGCCCCTACAAAACTTGCAAAGTTTGCAACAACAATGTCTCCTTGGTACATGCCAAAAATGTGGTTGCAATGAATACAATGGAGTTTGTTTTTACTGTAAAGTTGGAAATGAAACACAAATCAACGTTTCAATTCCGTACTCTTCTAACGATTCTCCAAGTGTTGCAAACCATCCTCCACAACCAAAATACGTACCATACTCTCGTGAGTTATGTGGGAACGATCCTCATTACGGTTACGATTGTCCACCTCAAGTCCAGTCTGTCTACAACCAGGACCTGTGTTTCAATCAAAACTTTGATTACTTTCCACAAACTTCACCGAGTCTTCCACAACAATATCTTTGTTGTGAAAATTGCGGGGGTCCTCATGAAACCTTCCAATGTCAACCAATGAAACCCCCGCCATATACCGTCAATCATCCAATCTTCAATTCCCAAAATGAGCTTCTCAATTCTCAAGATAAGCTTTATATGGAACAAATTGGCAACCTTCTAACTGAAATGTTGAATCAAGCCAATACAAAAGAAGAAGAAGAAAAGCAATCCGATGAAACAAGCGGCTAAAGATCGATCTTGGAAGATTCCCATTTGCTACGATGATGACGAAGACAATACCATTGCAATCACACCCGTTTTACCAATCGAGGAACCCGATAACTCTCTAAGTATGGGGGACGAGCATCTTGACACTATTCCGGAAACGGAATCGGACGAAGTAATAAAGTCTAGTGTTGAGAACCTTATCCCAATCCCAAGTGAGTCCGAGAGTATTCCCGACAAAATGTGTGATGTGCCTCTTTGTAACAATCCTACCTCTCTTGAAGCTTTCAAAGAACATTCTGAGACTATCATCGATTCCAACGATGATTCTACTTCAAGTGATGACGATTCTCCCTACGGTGAGAATATCGATTATGTCGATGCATCACCTCCCGATGATGAGATCGTCAGCTTAGAGGTGGTGGAGATTGTTGACCCGGAAGTTGGAAGGATTGATGATGATATTCTTTTAACAATCAAAGACGATATCCTTCGTGAAAAATGTCAGAATTCCAATCTCCTATTGCCTAAGATCGATGCATTAAGAGATAATCCCACTCCATCTTCCGAAGTTGTGATCAAGTCTACCTCCACATTTCCTAATCTTTTCTTGGAGGAGACTAACACCTTTGATAATTCTATTCCCGAATCTGAAACTTTCCGCTTTAATCTAGAAGAGATTAGTAGTGGCAGTCCCACTACTCATTCTGAGTTATCTCTTCCTGATTATAAAGCTTTCTACGTTGATAACGATCATTTTAAAGAGAGGAGTAGTGGCAGTACCACTACTCATGTTGATTTTTCTCAATATGATTCGTTCATCTTTGATCTTTCGATCAATCCATTTCCTCCTGCCGATAGGAGTGATTTTTATCATGAGGAGTTCGCCGATGAACTTGCTCACATCATATCTCCACCGGAGTATGATCATTTCTGCTTTAAGATTGAGCCCGAGCTGGGCAATCTTACTATGGATGTGGTGAATGATATTTTCCCAACAAGAGAACCAAGAGTTCATGTGCCGAATGTTTTACCCACCCATCTCACCCTGGATACAGATTTCACACTTTTAAGTGAACCTCTCTTCGCTTATATTGTATGGATCTTTCTTCCATTTCTCACGTATCCAGTTGCTCCACCATATCTTCTCTCCTGTGGGAATGAAGACATCATTTTTGACCCCGGCATCTCCATTTATCATTCTTTTATGCCGGATGTGTCTCATCGGAGTGGAACTTTCATAATCAATGTTTTTCCAAACCACTTGAATGAAAGTCCGATGATGATTTTACCTTCCACTTGCTTCCCCATGGACCAATGAATTCGGGGTCGAGTCGAGCTTGTGACTCGGTTAACAAAAACAAGGCGCTTCGTGGGAGGCACCCCATGCTTATCAGTAGTAGTAATAAATAAGTGTTTTGTGTGAGAAGGCTTACATTTTCCATTACCCGTGTTTTGTCCATGTTTTGTGTGCTTTGTATTGTATGTCCAGGATTTCCCGGATTGTGAAGACTCTCGTGCTTGCAGTATCCACAAGAGTTTCACATCCTCAGCTTCATTTTGGGAATCCAGTATCCAAATCTAATCGACTAACGTTTTATCTTTTGGCACACTTCATAAACGGCCTTAGATTTACGTAGGAACCCCTTTGAAACATCGAGGACGATGAGGACGATGTTTAGTTCTAGTATGGGGGGGGAATCTTCGATTTGATTTTTGCCTGCAGTCATTGTTATCACGTAATCCCGTTTTACCACCAAATTTTTGCAAAAATACCAAAAAAAATGAAAAAATTTAAAAATTTTCAAAAATAAAATAAGTGTTTTGTCACAGTTTTGACTTTCCTAATGGGTAGAATGAGAATAATTTTTGACTCGATCGGGCGTGTTGAGCCCTAGCTAGTTCCTCAACTTACCACTGGTAGGCTAAGCTTTCACGAATTCGATTGCTTCGAATTTTAATAAGGTGAAGAACAAGAAGTGATAGAGGTTAATATAAGTTTATGTGCTGAGCAAGATTCTTTTAAAACTTATATGAGTAACTTGTGGCTTTTTCTCCCATTAGCTTCTAATCCACCTAATCATACGTACTCAATTCAGTTCAACTAAGTCAATCAATGTTTTTAGAAAAAGCTTCAAATTTGTACCTTGATTCTTTAAAACGAGATTTTTCTGTTCTTAATAATTCGAAAGTTAAAATGCCAAAGAAGCATGAATGAAGTATGAATGCAAAAATGCATGAATATTGAAATTTTGCCAATGAAGCATACATTTGATTATATGGAGCAAGTAAAAGATGTGTCGTGATATCCCACTCCGCTAACCACGAGGTGGGGGTTCAAACTAAGACATCTTTACTTCTAGGGATTTGGTGTGTTGTGATATCTCACCAGGAAGCGAGGTCTAGGTGAGGGTTCAAACTAAAAACTTATCCTTAGCCATATTAGGAGAAAAGGTGATGTTGTTATGTGTGATTTCCCACTACGCTAGCAACGGGGTGGGTTTTCAAACTAAGAACACCGGTCGTTGGTTGTGATATCCTACCAGGGAGCGAGGCCTAGGTAGGTGTTCAAACTAAGCAACGCATTCCTAGCTTTAAGAACTTATGATTATAAAGATGAAGATGTTGCAAAAAGTTCTACAGTTAAAATTTCGCTCTTTAAAATCAAGTTACAAGGTCCTAATAAGTTGTTGCTTTGAGTCATGATTCATCTTGAATCACGACTATGGAAATAAGTTGATCTATGGTTGAGTTGAAATGAGTACACACATTTAAATCATATATTCATGTTGGGAGTTAAAAGTTCACAAGTCATAAGTATGAGTGCTTAGCATTTAGACTTATATTGACAAATGATCTTGTTTAATTGCTTGGTTTGGAACTAGTGAAAAATCGGGGACGATGAATTTATCCGTCAGGACATCCGTAGATTATTCTATGGTCGTTTCTCATTCTATGATCCCAATGTTGATAAAATAAAGGAAGTCAAACAGGTAGTCGAGAAAAGAAAAAAGAAAAATCCAAAAATATTAGGGATAGTTAATAGACAAATAAAAAGTGGTGAAAACGGGACTTGTCGAAGCTTTTGATTCCTTAGTTTCCCTTGACGAACACTTTGCTACTTTTCAAAGTTATTAGTCGAGGGAGATTGAGATTCTTAGTTTTCGTAAATGCTTACTTCATAGCATTGCGTGAGGACACGGCAATACCTTAGTATGGGGGATTTTGGTATGTGCTTAATTACACATACCTTTTACCTTTAAAAACAAGCTAAAATAACCAAAAACGGACTTAAAATGCCAAATATATGCTTGTTTTGCTAATTGTGTTGTGCAGGAACGGATAACTAAGAAAAGGACGAAAAACAAAGCCAAAACGACAAAACCGGACTCGGAATGGAAAAGACTGTGAAAGACAAAGCCAAATCGAAGCCGAAAAGTCAATCAAGTCAAAAAGTCAACAGAAAAGTCAATTGGTCAAGGTCAAAGTCAACTCAAGTCAACCCCGAGGCCAAAAGTCAAAGAAATATAAGTTTAGGGACTGAAATTGTCAATCCCTAAACTTATATATAAAGAAGAAAAGAGAAAAAAGAAGACAAGGGTGCAATCTGTCATTTTTGCAAAGATACACTCCAAGGACTTGTTCTGCCAAGTCCCAAGAGTTGTATCCAATAAGGACGTGGGGTGCAACTAGACATAACACTCTTGGGGACTTGTTTTGCCCCAAGGACCATGGGTGCAACACCTCTTATAACCATGAGGACCAACCTAGCCAACTCCCCAACTTGAGCCCTTCAGCCCCCCAAACCCTTTATAAACCTTTCCCGCCCTTTTCAAATCCCAACCATATCACAGGATTTCTTCCTCTCTTTTACCCTGCAACCCAAACCACCCCATGGACAAACCTTTCCCCCCTCCTCCACTATCTTTCCCACCAAAAGAGGGAGCTTTGGCCAGAGTGTGGCATCCATAACTCCACCTACATTGATCATCAGGGTTCGGATCAAAGGTTTGGGTACCAAGGCAAAATAGAGGGCCAGGATTATTTGCTCTTTACACTCACACAACAAGCACACCTCATTTCTGTGTCTACAAGGAAACACAACAAGAAGAAAGGAGGAAAAAGAAAAAGACAAAGACCCTAGCTCGTTTTTCTTCTATAAAAGCATTGTAAAGCCCTTGAGGCTAGGGAGAGTTCCAAGTGTAGTTTTTTAAGTAGAGTTGAAGTGTAGTTTTTTTTAGAGTTCAGTTTTATTTTTGTAATTTTCCTCTCTTAAGATACTGTGTCATTTAGATCGAATTAAAGTTCTTCCTTAAACTTTTTCAATTTCATTCAGTTTACTACTTGTTACTTCTATTGTACTCTTCTTTCTTCATCAATAAAGCAAGTTTAATTGTGATTGTGTTTAAATTCTCATGTTTAAGCCATTTTTAAGCAATAAGCTTGAAATAAGCTAATTTTAGCTTATTAAGTTTTCTCTAATTCTCAATTTGTTCAAATGCTATAAAAGCTTTTTAATACTGACTTTGTCTATTAGAGTTCAATATTTTTCATTTGAATTCATAATTCTTCATTTGGAATTAACAGGATGTAATAAGCTCTCAAACGCTTATTGAGCTTATTGAGGTTTAGAGGCTAAGGTAGCCAATAGGTTTATGTTTTAAGGTCACTCATTCAGAAAGAGTGACCTAGTTCTGAGACTTCAATTCCAGGTTTAATCCTTTATATTTCATTTTAGCAGTCATTTAGCTTATTCAATTCAGTTTATTAAATTGTCCTTATTGGTGAGCTTTAATCTGTTTAGATTGTCTTTATGTTAGTTAAGGAGCATACAAATGTCATAGGAAATTGTCGATAGGATTCAATAGTATTTCATATTTACAATTATTCTGTCCAAAGTAGAATAAGAGAAGTGCATGTAGATAATAAAGTAAGCATATTTCTATAAATAACTTAGTTTTTAATTGCATTAAATAGCTTAATTAGGTTAGTAATAACAGATAGATTGTAGATATAAGGTTTCAATAGTTTTAGCTTTAAAATAGATTTTAAGTAAAATTAGTTTAGTACCGTTTTTAGTTAAACAAGATGTTTGGGTTAATAGCTATTATTTTGACCGTAAAGTCACAAATTCCTGTCAAAGTATTTACATAGTTTAGACTGTCATAGTATGAAATGTTTATAAAGAAATTTGAGAGTTCATTGTAGAAAATTTTAAAAATTTAGGAGCTTAAATGATCCTTAGCTAGCACCAAGGACAGATTTTATTAGTTCAAGTAATTTTAAGTTTAGTGATATCAAGGCAGTTTCTAGAGTTCAAGCATAGTTAAGTACAGTTTAGAAACACTTATATAGTATTTAGATAGTTCTCAATATAGAATTTGACTTATCTTTTGTTCTTGGCCAGTATAAACATCAACAACAGTCTTAATTTAGTTTAAAACTGTTGTTGCGCTATTCATATTTTCTAGCTATTTTTTCAGCACTTTTATTAGAGTTAGAAATTAGTTCTAAGTACCTCATTAGTACTACCATTAGCTTTTACAAAATTCATTCACTTTTAACTTTCCAATAAAAGCTGTTGATTAGCTTTTAGTTCCTTTCAAAAGTAATTATACAGCAAATGTGACTTCTAGCTATATTTCATTGACTTTCTAACTTTCTTGTTGTAATTTTTTAAAATCATTTTATCTAAGATCATTCAAAGGTTATAGTATAGCTTATTTTCAAGTTTTAAAGCAGTTTTAGGATTAGTTTCAACCTTATTAGCTTATTAGGAAAAGCTAATTCAGTTATAAGCTAACTTCACTTTTTCAAAATAGCAAATCACTGTGATAATCTTGTTTTGACTCTAGCTTATTACATTTAGGAAGATCCCTAGTACAACATCTAAGTCTTCATTTAACAACTTTTAGTTTTAATTTTCATTTAGAAATAAGCTAGATAAAAGCTAAAGTTTGAAAAAGCTAGAAAAAGCCTAGTTTCTGTAACAGATTTGAAATGCTTAATTTTCTAGCCTATAAGATTGCTTCAAAAGTAGTTAGTGTCTTTGTTTAAAGATGTAGAGTATATAGCTCATAACAACTTGGTAGTATTTAAGTTTTGCTTATTTTCACTTTTTAGATAAGACAAAATAAGCCATGTCGTCTAGGGTCTTCTTGTAATTTCTAAATAGGATCAAGTTAAACCCTTTTTAACTAGAGTGTAAATTCTCCAAAACAGTATTACCCCCACCACCCCTTTTCTTTCCTTTATTAACACTTTTCTTCCTACCCTAGACTATTTTAGGACATAATAAAAATAGTTTTATATTTTTTTAAAATTTATTTAATAAAATTAGTTTAGTATTTTAATTGAAAGAAATTAAGTCAATTAGTTTATAAAATTTGGGCATTTTATATATCATTTCAATTCTGTCACACTTAAATAGTTAAAAAGCATTTTTCTCTTTAATTTCAAGTAAATTTGTAAATTCCTAGGAAGTAAAAAGTAATTTTAGGTAATTATTTTATCTTAAATAAATCATGAGAAAATAGAAAAATAGTTGAAATTTTTTGAATTCTTTTTGTAATATTTTATTCTTTTTCAGTCTAAATATATTTTTGAAAAATAAAAATAAATTTAGTTTTAATTTTTAGAAAAGAGTTATTTAAGTTAATTCATTTTCTAAAAATTCATAAAAAAATTCAAAAATAGTTAAAAAATTCTAATTCATTTTCCTAAAAATTGCTTTTAAATTTGTTGTTTTAGTATAAAATTAGTAAAAAGTAGTGCTTTTAGATTTTAAATTTCAGTTTTACTCACGTGTTTTTAATTTTCGTGTATAAAAAATTTCGTGCATAGTTAAATTGTTTTTTAGTTTGTGCTATTAAATTTGTAGTTGTACTTCAAAATTCAAAAAACCTTTATTCAATTCTTGACTGTTATCGTGTATCTCCAGCACACAGCCTCGTTGGGGATAAACGACCTGGTAACATTCTATACTACTTCTCAGGTTTTGTAATGATTCGTGCTTTTAGACTATTCTTCTTATATATTTTATATTTTATTCTTTATATATAGGTATTTTAAGGTGTAGTTTTTTGGACGGATCAATTGTGCTTTGCTTATAGAAATTTTGTAGTTTTGTAGTTTATGCATGAGATGTTAAATACAATTTAGAAACCAAAGACATTAAGGTCCTGCATTCTGTTGTATTTAAGTTTTTGCCTAAAGATGTCAAAATTTGCTAAAGTATTAAAAAATTTAGAGAAAATTGAGCTTTTCATTGCTTATTGTGTTGAATATAAGCTCTTTGAGGTGAATCTCAAGTCTGTTTTTAGGTTTAAGTTCATAATGTTCTATTTAGATCTATCTATAATTTGAAGCTCTTCTGCAAGAACAAGTGTGTGTGTGATTTGTTAATATGTCAAAAGTTTAAGAAAATTTGTCTAAGTATCAAATCTGTGTGAGATAGCTTTTTCATGAAGCTTTTTAAGTGCTTATTTGAATTTTAAACTGCGCTTTTATTTGTTGTTTATTGTAGCTTTTTGGCCAAGGAAGCTTTTTCAGCAGTAGCATAAACATCGGAGCAGACCAAAATAATCTCCAATCAAAGGATCCTTTTTCTTAGCTTAAAAATAAGCGAGAAAAGTTCCCTCCTATAGGCTTTATGCTTATCAGTTTTAAGCCAGACAAAGCTATTTGTTTATTTAGGCTATTAGCTATTGGCATCTTGTCTTATTCTAGGTTTAGTATAGCTTATTAGGATAGTTTAAGCCCATTTTAGCTTAATTCCTTCAGTTTAGAGCTTATTTTAGCTTATTTGCCTTTTAGCTTAAAATTTCTAAGTTTTATAGCTTTTTGATCAATCTGTCATTCTAGCTTATTGTAGTATGCATATTTTGTTTCTTAAGTGCTTTTTAGAGTATAGCTTATCATTGTGTTAGTCTTACTATTTCTCTTTTCAATGCGCGATTTGAGTATCCAAATCAAGTCTATCACCAGTTAGCCATTACTAAAGTTTTAAGAGTAGAGTTTATGTAGCTAGATTATATGTGCTTACTATAGTTTTGAGTTATAAAAACAAAAGTTTTTACAGTCTTTTTGTATAAAAAGTTGCTTATTTTTAAGCCTTTTAAAAAGTTGTAAACAAAAATGGTCAAAAACAAAAACTTTGGATATTTAGGGAAGTCCCATATGTAAGCAGACTCATACCCGGGACCTCACCCTTATCACCAAATAGTATTGTTACACACACTCCTCAACCACTCAGCCCAATGGGTCCTTTTTTTCGGTTTAAATACTTGCACATTTAAATCTTTATACATAACTTTTGGCTCTTTTTGGGCTTATCAGCCATTTAGCTTTTTCACAGCTTATTTAGATAAGCTGTTTTCCCTAACTTATTTTTATTAGATTCTTCATTGTTCAAGCTACTTTTGCTAATTTTTTCAGATTTTTATTAAATAGTTTTAGTATTTATAAACATTATAAATTCTTAAAAATCGTTTTTAACTTCATAAAAATTTATATAAAAAAAGTCCAAAAAAAATATAATTCTTTTTTAGAAAATTTTCTTTTAACATTTAGGACTTAGGAAAATTAGATTTGCTTTTGTAGGGTTAAAATTTCAAAATTTGTTTTTTTAAAGAACGGGATTGAATCCCGTTCATGTTTTTAAGCCCTAATCACCTTCGTTTTTGGTTTGTTTTCTTAGTTTTAATCTTTTAGTTAATTAGGACTTATAAAAGCCAAAAAGATCACTTTAGGACTTAATTTTGATAATTTAGGGTTTTTAGGTCACGATTTAGGATTCTCGGTTTGCGTTTTTAGTTAAATTAGTTTTGCCTTAATTGTTTTTAAGTGTTTGCCTTAATTTTCCCGTAGTTTTAGATAACCAATCAAAATCTTTGTTCCATTCAAGCATCTATTATCAAAACGACTCTCGACTTTCAATTGCATTCCTCGTTGGGGATAACGACCCGGGAATCATACTTCCGGATTTACTACAATTGAGATTTTTTTGATTCTCATTATTATATATTTATATATTTATTTATATTTATATATAGTGAAGGGATTTCAATCAATTTTTTGCGCCGCTGCCGGGGAGGATTGTATACGATTGTTGAGCCGTTTGACAATTTGTGTTTGAAGATCCTTCCGTGTGAAGTTATTTTGTTTATTTTCATATAAAAAAAATACAAAAAGATTTTTCTTTTATTAGTATATATATAATATAAAAAAATCAAAAATTTAAAAACATTGTCCATAAAAAGAAATAAAATTCACCATCAATATAATACTTTCAATTGAAGTATTATCATTAATAAGTTCCCGAACCAAAGATCAAAAACTTACCTTTTGTGTCTCTCGCGAGGTACGAATCACCACCTTTGAAAAAAAGTTAAACAAACTCTAAAGGGTATATGAAGTGGGTTGGTTCCTAGGAACTACTGCCCTAAAGAGAGAAAGTAATTAATAGCTACTTCGCAGGCTTTTCCTACACTTCCTCCGCTCCTTGTGCTTTTTTTTCTCTTTAAAGAGTTACCGAGAAGCGAGTTGATTATTAGGTTTAAGTGTCTTATCTCATTGTCCGTTATTAAAATAAATTGTGAATACATTGTTGAAAAAACCAAAAAAAATATATAAAAAATATAAAAAAAATTAGTATAAATTTTCTTTTTATATTTTAGTGCATGCCGCACTCGTCTCCAATCTCGTATTCTAACCGTTCACAACAACAAGATCCCACAGACTTTTGTTGAACCATTTAATCTTGTGGAACCTATTGAAAATCAAGCTCCTCCCGTAGTTACGATGGCCGATAATCGTACTATGGCTCAATTGCTCGAAGCACCCACCGAGGGATAACGAAGATTCCGTCGTTTACCCGAGAATCACCTGCGGACTAAACTTTGAGCTTAAGCATGGTTTGCTACCTTTCTTGTTCAAAACAAACAATTTTTTGGACATGACAAAGAAGACCCTCAATGCCACATTGTTATACAACAAGAATCACTTCTAACGATAAGTTCCCGAACCGACCCGAGTACGTCGGTTAAGCTTATGAGCTTTCCCCCCATGAGTTCCCTCGAGGGTGCCGCCCGGATTTGGCTTGAAAAAGAACCCCCTCGATCGATTCTTACATGGGATGATCTTGTTTCGAAATTCATCAACAAATTCTTCCCTCCTTCCAAAACAACAAATCTTCGAAATGAAATCACGAGATTTCAACAACGATTTGATGAAACTTTTTACGAGGCATGGGACCGATTCAATGATCTTCTTCGGGCATGCCCACATCATGGATTTTCGGAATTACATCAACTCGATACTTTCTACAATGCTTTGAACTCTAATGATTAAGATTCGTTGAATTCCGCCGCGGGTGGTAACTTTTTGGATAAAATGCCTCTGGATTGCCTAAGAATCATCGAGAGCAAATCCAAAGTTCGTAATTCACGTAACAAACTGGTTGTTGCCAAAGTGAGTTCGAGCAGTTCTACCCCCGGTATTTCTCCCGATGTTGCCAAACTTAAAGATATGGTGAAAGCTTTACTTCTCGATAAGAAAAACCAATCCCAAGCTCCCGCTCCCGTAAAAGCGGTCGAGGAAAGTTGTGTTACTTGCGGTGGTGCTCATTCTTACCGAAATTTTCCCGCCACCAATGGCAACTTTTATCGTGACAATATTCAAGAGTATGTTTCCCAAGCCGCCGCAGCTAATTTCAATCAAGGAAATACCGTTTACCGTGCCCCGATTGCTAATCAAATTTGACCTCCCGGTTTTCCTCCCGTTCAACAAAACCAAGGAAATAACCAAAACCGGGGGAATAATTACAACCAAGGCCAAATTTATCGACCCCCGATTAATCAACCCCCGGTTCACCAAGCTCCACCTTACCAAGCTCCGGCTCCGCAAACACAATGTGTGTCGAAGGATGATTTTCAAAACTACGTCAAAGCTAATGATGCAGTGATGAGAAATATGCAAAATCAAAATCAAAACTTGCAAAATCAAATGACCAATTTGACGGACATGCTTTCCAAATTCTTGAATTCCAATACCGCTTCTATTTCAGGTTCAGGGACACTCCCTAGTAATACCATTACTAACCCGAAGGTAGATTTGAAGGGTATTACCACCTGAAGCGGTGTCGCTTATCAAGGACCCACGATTCCTACTACTTCTTCTTCTCCTCCTAAAGTAGTGGAACGTGAAACCAAGGTGACAAAGGACACGGTGTCTCCTACTAATAACGGAAGTACCAAAGATGTCCAAGCTCCGGTTGTCCAAATTCAATCTCAAGTACCAAATTCTGAGCCCGTTGTTGCTCCCGTTAGTGCTCCGATGCCTAACCCGAAACCGTCGATTCCGTATCCTTTGAGACGTAATGATTCATAATTAAAGAGGGTTTTTTTCCCCATGACATGAAGTACGAGGAGTTAGGAAACTTTATAATCGTAAATCCAAGTACTCGTCGATACGCCATTCGACGAGGCCTCATATGAAACTTTAGTATTTTAGCACTTTGATAAACCACTCAATTTCTATCTAAGACATAATCACCGACTAATCGTTTTAGTAAAATAATATTTATAAAGTGAAAACGTTTATAAATATACTTTTCGTAAAAATGACCTAATTTGGTCGTTTTAAGCCCGTTGCTCGCGTTTCTTACGTCCACGTCTTCGTAGTAAGACGAGTGATCAAAATATTACATTTTCAAGTTTTTGATATTCTGTGATGAATAGTGTTTTTACTGTTCACAACAGCTATTTTACTCGTTTTCAGGTTTTAATTAACGTAAAACCCGTTTTTGTCGTATCTTATTCGTTATAGCTCCGTTTTTAGCGATTCTTTCGAGCACGTTCTCGTAATTGAAAGTTTTATCATATTATGGATGTTTATAAAGTATAAGTTTCTGTGGTGAATAGTACTTTTTATAAAAATTGTTTTATAAAAGTATTAACTATCGTAAACTTGTAAATAGCGTATCTTCTTCGTTTTTAATCGGTTTTTCGAGTTCTTTATGACCCATCGATCCTTGTGACATGTAGTATTTTATAAAATCATAAAACATATATGTATTTTTCGAATTACAAAACAGCCCCTAAGATATTATTTTCCAAAATGTGTTTAAAACTTGTTTTATGTATTATTTAATTTAGTAGTTTACTTTAAAAACCCTAATAACCATATGTAACATATGTGATACTTATATTAATGTCCATTAAGCTCCATATTTTTTCATTTTCATATTAACAAGTGTAACAATTTACTTTCCCTTATTTTCATGTGAGATTAAGAAACCTTATAAAACCGAATTATACCTAACCATTTTATACTGAAACATAGTTACTACTTTTATTTCATTTCCATGATATATATGACCATATGACATAAGAATAAGTGCATAAAATCATAAACATAAATAATAACTCATTTTACATATTAAAAAGTCCTTAGTGGTGATTATGGCCATATTTAACATATAACACATAAAATCATAAGAAATAAAAGTATAAAGGAATTAAGAAAACCTTAGTGATAATGTATGAGATGATAAATGAATGCTAAACCCGTGTTTAGACTCAAAACCAAAGCTTACAAGCTTATAAACCCTAGATTAGGTTTGAAACCCTAATCTTTCCTTTTCTTCCTTAATACTTGCAAATGATGATCCAATGCTTGAAAACACTTTAGTATGCCTTAGGATTGATGTGTAAAGGGTTGTATAGATTGTAGAAAAGTTTTGTATGATTTGCTTAAGTGAGCTTATTGAGCTGTGGGTTAGGAGAGGAAGGGAGAAAGAAAATGTGAAATTTTGTAAGTAAAGAGTTTATGAAAGGAAGAGTGCATGATGCTATATATAGTCAAAATATCTAACTAACCTAACCATGGTTACTTTCTAACCCTTGCTCAAGGTTAAGTGGTTTCTTATAATATCTAGATATTTATAATATCTAGATATTTATAATATCTAGATATTTATAATATCTAGATATTTAGGGCAAGTTGATATCTCTTGGTCCTATCTTCAAAATTCGGCCACATACTCATATGTATGTTGTATTTATTATTTTGGGTATTGGGTATAATCGTGGGTATTCGTTTAAGCGTAGTTAGGTTTTGGAACTTCCGGGAATGCCTAAACGCATTTTATCGTGAAACGTAAGCATTTTACGTAACCAATAAAAATATGATGAACAAAGTTAATAATTATCCTCTAAATAATCATATAACACTTGTTAGATATAAACTTTTAATTGTTTAATGCCCGTTTACATTGTATGATCATTTTCAGTTTACGCGATTTAGCTTAACGATTATGATTTAAAAGTAAACGCGTAAAACCCTAAAAATAATTAGTGGATTAAATAATGTCATACAATGACCTAAAACACAAGGTGTTATATTGTACACAAGTTGTGGTGAAGAAATTGGAATGAAAACAGAGGTAAAATGGCTATTTTAGAGATCATGCTTAATGACTTGTATATTAAGGTTTTAAAGACTTATACCTTTCTTTGGATAGAATGTATATTCATATGAGATGTTATGATACTTGTACATATGTTTTAGTAGCTTGTACATTCACTTTATATATTAATCTTTTATGAAATTAGGGTTTAGAGGTATACGATAACGGTTTAAAGCCCGTTTAGATATAACGTTGCGAATAGTACATTATAGGAATAATGTACCTTGTAAAGGAATATGATGATATTGAATTGACATGTTATGATGTTGTGCGGACATTTAGAAGATGGGATGGTCATAGATAGGTTGCGTGAGGTCGTCTACTTTAGTTATGCAAGTTACATGACATTTTTTTTTACTGAGTTATGACAATACAAGTAAATGTAAGTAAGGCGAAAAAATTTCCCCGTATAATTGTAATAATAGTAAAATAGGTTGATGGAAATTCTTGGGTTGTTATAGTCTCCACCCCTTATAGAAATCTCGTCCCGAGATTTAATTGAAAGTTATAGTGGTATTGTTTAGAGATAGGTATTGGGTATGAATTTAGATTAATCAAGGTCACAAGTTCACGTGTGTGATGCATTTATAATTATGTTTTACACCATAATTATAATTACCTCCTTTTACATGTCTACTTATTTTCAAGACCACACCTCTTGATGACAGTCAATAGAATTTCTCTAGATTCTGGTAGAAACTTAGTCGTTATTTTTTTCTTTGCATTCGTAACCAAGTGACTTAACATTCGTCAAAATAAGACTTGCAAGGAACACCTCTACAACACTTTTTGCTTTGACAAAATGGGGGAGAAGAAGTGTAAACTCATCTACTAAATACTTATTTAGTAACTTCGAAATAAGCATGAGTTTATATTTTATCATCATCAAAAAGGGGGAGATTGTTAATACAAATATTCGTGCAAAAACGATATTTATATTTAATGATCATCATGTTTTGATAATAACAAATATAATGTCATACCACGTAAAAGTTTACGTAAACAAGTTATTTAGTCGAAAGTTTACTTGACGACGACAAATCACTTAAGGTATGAATATGGCATTATTAAACATAGTGAATGATCAAAGAAAAATATTATCATATGCATAAACACTTTCTAATCAAATGATTTAAACTAACACATGATTAATTATAAGCTAGTTATATTAATCATGTAAGACAAAATAAGATTAACCATAAGTGGAAACAATCTTTTCAAATTCTTCCCAAATATAGAAAAAAATTATTTACTGGTGATAAGAAGTATTTTGTTCTAGAAGAATCTAATAAACTAGTTTTATTAAGTACAAAATAATATTTTGTATAGATTTGGGGTTAATCACAAAATGAAAAATGTTGTCCCAGCTCCACCTATGGATCCACCAAATACACAGGACGGATCCATGCAATGGTGGATCCGTGAGTCAACAGACCAACTGGTTAGGAAAGATTTGAATTTTGAAGGCTTGCCTATAATAGCAACCTTAAGCTTTCATATTAGACAACTCTTGACAAATATTTTTCACATACATCTTTCATCTTTTATATTCTTTGATCATTATACTTGTTACATAATCCATTATAAGTGATCAACTCATTCCACTCTTTAGTGAAGAACACTCAAGAAGACGTCAAGCTTCAAGTGTTATTAGTTTAGTTGTGTCATCACGTTTGTCATAATTATTCATCTTGTATATCTTGTGTTGTGTGTATCATATGTGTATGATATGTTAGTATTTAGGCCATAAAATACATAGTGTGTTAGAATGTTCTATCTCGAAGTAGAACTCGTTATTTAGCTTAGTACTGGAAAATTGTAAGCGACGTGTACAATTTTCTCCGCCTAAAAGAAGCTTGTTGACAAGTGAAGATAACTCTCAAGTTGGGTACTTGAGGAGTGGAGTAGGGCGAAGAGGAGCTTCGTAGCTGAATCACTATAAATCATTGTGTCATCGGTTTGATCTTTTTTATCTTTACTTGTTCATATTTCGTAGATTATTATTTACTTATTGCATCGCTATCATATACACTTGTGTATATATCTTGAGTTCACATAAGTCGATAATCTAAGTTTTAATTTAAAACGGTAAAAACTATTCAACCCCCCTTCTAGTTTCCACAAATTAAACACATTATGACTTAAAGGTTGCCTACTGTTTTGGATTTAGTTTAACTACCTGATATAATACTACAATATGATCAAATAAGATATTTCGTTTAATTACCTGATGTGCTACAATATAATCAAAAAAGTAAAGTATTTAAAATTCCGTACGACTATAAGAAATAGAAAAATGGTTCAAAGAACTTCAAGGAAGTATTCATCTTATAACCCGACTCACTCGACCAGATTTAACCCGACCAGATAAACACTCGAACCCGACAACCCGATTTCTTATCGGGTCGGGTTGCAGGTCACTTTTTTGAAACTCAAAACCCAATTAACCCGACCCGATACACCCGAAAACTCGATAACCCGACCCGATAACACCCCTATGAGCATGTCACTTGCATGTATCGCTTTACTATCTTCCATCATGTTAAATAAAATAAAATTAGAAAGTATAAATAAAAAGAGTATGTAAAAGTACTTTAAAGAACGAGTAGTATGGTTCATAGCTGCCAACTATGGTTATGGGTCGCGATATGTACTTTCCCGTGACCTGTACTTTTTGGTGTCATATTAGCTTTCTCTCTCCGGCGACCTACAGGCGACCTTTTTCCACTACAAGGCGACCTTTATTTTTTTTCATTTTTAATTTTTTAACAACAAATTTAAATTCCATTAAAATTAAAAAAACATTACACAAATAATAAAAAATCATACATAAAACATTAAAATAAAACAACATAATAGTTCCAAGATTATTAAAACCGATACATAGCTAAATTAATCTGATTTGTATTTTGAATTAGATTTCACCCAAAATTCCAACCTGAATACATCATGAGCTTGTTCTTGCTTAACAAATTCCTCCCATTCTTTTTTAGCTTTTGCTCGTTCTTTTTCAACTTTGCTTCTTCTTCTAACGTTTCTCTTAATGATTCTTCATCAAAAAGTAGTTGTTGGTGCTCTTTCTCAGTGAGACATCCATGACATATCTCATGTTCATCATCTGATTCCTCGATCGTTGGAAATGAAGAAATGAAAGGCATGAGTGGTTTCTCGGGTATTGAAGGATTGCTTTGGGTTTGTTTCATATCCATAGTTGTTAGATTTTAAAATTTGAATACATAATTTAAGAAGTTGTAGGAGAAAATATAGGAGAAAATGAATGATGGGAAGGGGTATTTATAATAAGAGAAAACTAGCCATTGGAATTTAAAATTTGAATACTGAATTGAAAATAATAATACTGAATTAACAAACATTACATATTAAAAACATTACATACTAATAAAAAAGCATTATCATTAAAAACAATATATAATTATTCAAATACATAAAAAAACATTACATAATAAAATAAAATACATTCGAAACTTAAACTAAACTTAATTATTACGTTATTGGTATGTTGGCATTTCAACTTCTGTCCAAGCTTCATGATTTTTCAAAATTCTCCAACACACCTCCATTATGAAGGGATGTCTGTACCCAATTTAAAATTCGGCTAATGCATTTTGAAACAAAACAAGGTCAGAAGACCTGTTCTCGTCCATCCGTTGGACACTATCATAAACGACACTAAACGCAGCAACTTTGAGACGAATCGAAATTTTCCACTTGACGACGACTGTATCGTATCCTCGAATAGTCTCCTTAATTTCTTTTTGAAAGTTATCAAAAACAATCGACCAAAACCCGGTTCTCATGTCTCTTGCGTTGTAGTTCTCCATCACTTCACACCAAGCTTTACACAACGCGATTTCTTCCGTTGTTGTCCATGGTTGTGACGTCTTTTCCTTTCTATGACGGTTTTAAAGAGAAGCCATTGTGTGTATAGAAATTAAAAGTATAAAGATAGAAGTGTTTTGAATATGTGTATAAAATGGTGAAATGAGTTGGGTATTTATAGTGATAAAGTATTTAAATTTTTAAAAAGTTTTTTTTATTTTAAATAAGAAATGGGACCATGCTTTTTTGGAATTATACTTATCTCGACAACGATCGTGTAACACCCTCATTTTTACAATATAGCAACGGAAGCTAATCTGGGGTATTACTTCATGGATATAACAATCATAATCATAGAAAATGACTCAAAAGAGACGTTGTTGGAAAAATTTAGTTATCATTCATTATAATCAAGTTTTTACAAAATGCAGGTCCTAAAATCTAAAACATCATGTTTGAATGATAACAGTTCAGCCATCTTCAAGTCCAAGCCACTCCATGCCATAAGATGCTCAATTACCTGAGATAAACATGCTAAAAAGTCAACACAAAGGTTGAGTGAAAATCATAGGTTTAATAAACAGTTTGAATGCAAGTCATAGTGTAATAATTGTACAAACACAATTATTATGAAAATGGTATTGTTATGATCTTGGGTCACGTTATTATATACATGTTATTTGTAATAATTGCAACTAATACAATTATCATAGTAACAGTGTATTATTGCGTTATTGTCTTATTTGGTCTGTTTTGTCTGATTGGTCTTGTTTGGTCTTGGTCTCATGTCACCAACACATTATCATCCAATGACTTGAAGAGCTCATAATATCAACATATTAACATCCAAAGTCAATTTAATAACTTGAAGTCAAATTTAATGACTTGTAGGATTTATTACACTAATATTAATATCCAAAGTCAATTTAACGACTTGAAGTCAAATTTAACGACTTGTAGGATTTATGAAACTAACACATTAATATCCAAAGTCAATTTAATGACTTGAAGTCAAATTTAACGACTTGTAGGATAGATAACTTAGGCAGTCATATATTAGGATATCACATAACTTGTAAAAACACTTGTATTCATAGTTTAAGCTTGTATCCCCCTCACGGGTTTATGAAATCATTAAAGAGATTAAAAGTGAGGTTATGAACTCACTAAGTATTTGAATAGCAATCACATTGTTATAAGATGAATAAGTATGTAAAAGAGTTTGTAACAAGCATGTATCTCCCTAGCGGGTATATAACACATGTAAATAAATAAATGCAAGGTTATGAATATTACATGATAGGTAGTTGTAATAAATATTCTGAAATGAAAGCTGACGATCTTATCACAATCTTAACCGTGGAATGTTGATATAGTAAAATGATAGTAAACAGCCACGTCACGCAATCTAAGTAAATATGTTAAGTCTTAGGAAGATTGTACTTTAGAACTTTGGTTTTAAGAGTTATGAGTTTGATTGGAGAGTTTGGAATTATTGTATCACCGTTCGGGCCATCATAACTCAGAAGTCATTCAGTAAACGTTTGAGGAGCTAGGTCACTTTAAATCATAAACCCAACAACTCAGTCAGAATGCAATACCAAGATGAAACCCCTTAATATGAAGCTCCCTAGTATTGTGATACGATATAATTGGTTTTAAGCGTTTTATTCAATATTTGGAAATGTAAAGCATGATAAGTGTTAATTAAAGTTATGTCTGGTAAGGTTTTGCATACATTTGTATACTTTTTCAAAATGTTACATTTTAGACCCTTGAGAATGAAAAGTGGCAAAATATACCCTTGAAGTTTGCACTTTTATGAGTTTGGTCCTTCAAGTTTAAAAGATATACCAAGTAAACCTTGTACTTTGAAAAGTGACATAATAGACCCTTATCGTTATAACTTTGATAAAATGACATATTTAGCCCTTCTAGTTATTAATTTCAGAAAGTTATGATATATACCCCTTGCATGGATACTATTTACAAAACAAGTCCAAAATGCCATGCAAGCTTATTTTAAGTTTCTAAATGATTATAGCTTATTAATATAAGCTAAAATATGAAGGTTTAACACAACGCAAGTTTAAAATAACAATTCGTTAAGCTAGGAAGCAAAACGGGTCAAATTAAGGTTTTAAAACGTAAACGCGCGGGTTTTAAGTTCAAATTCCTTTAATAATCAATAAAGTGGTTATTTTAACATTATTTAAGCATGATAGGATAGATTATAACAACATTTAACCATTATGACATTTAATTTTAAGAAAAACATAAAATTAGGGTTTCGGGTGTACGATTTTGGATCAAAATGGAAAATGAGCATGAATTGAGTTATGAAACTTTAACAAGAGTTTATGTATGATCATATGAACATAATAAGAGTGTAGGTGCAGAAGTAGAACATCCAGAACCTGGGTTTGAGCTTCAAGGAGCAAAAATGGTGGAAACGGGTCGTTTCGGGTAGTATTTCCACTCGTACGCCTTGTATCTTGTTCCCGGGGCTTCAAATCTTCAAAGATTTGCTTGAATGATCTTCTTAGATGATCCTAGGATCATATGGAGCAGAGAACATTTGCTCAATTGGGTTATAGAAAGAAGAAGTGGGGGATGAAAATGAATGAAGGGTTATGGCCTCTATTTATACTTGAAAATCATCTAGGTGACTAAGGGTTCTTTGATTCTGATCTAGGACACATGGGATAGCTAGAGCATGAGGTGGAGAAGCTACATGATGAGTATGCATGCTAGAAATCAACTAGAAGATGTTAGAACATCCATGTGCTTGCCGTGGCTAAGGAAGGAAGAAAAGAGGTGATGTGGCTCATTTTTATACCAAGAAATGGATTAGATATTTAGGAGAGGTGCTTGTAAGCAGCTTAGGATAGTGTGGTGCTTGTCATGGAGGTGCTTGTTTGCAAAAAGATTAGTTAAAATGGGTCAAAATGAAAGAAACTAGGTTTCGGGTACATTAGGGATTATTTAGGGTTTTCAAGCTTGGATTTCGTGTGTACTTGAAGGATAATGATAGATATATGTTCACAAGAATTGTATTAAGGATTAATAACAAGAATTGATAGGTGGTTCGGGTTTAAAATGGGCGAAAACGAGTAAACGGGTCCGAAGTTCCAATTAGGGCACAATTAGGGTTTCTTGGATTCAATTTGCATATAGTTGAAGTAAAATGATGAAATGATGATTGTATATGATTGAGAATGTTGTAAATTAAGTTATTACAACTTATTTGAGTATTGGTTTAAGTTTACAATGGATAAAAACGAAGAAACGGGTCATGGTTTAGTATTTTGCTCGGGTTAGGGTTTCTGACTTTTGTATTAGGGTTGTGAGTGTAAAAATGTGTATGAAAGTTTATGAATAGAATAATTAGGGTTTACACATTGTATATTGAGTGTATTAGCTTGTACAAAAGTGGTGGTGAAGAAATTGAAGGTAAAACGGCTATTTTGGATATCGTGCATTAATGACTTGTATATTGTGCTTTGAAAGCTTGTACTTGAGTTGTAGGAGTTTATATTTCAAATGAAATATTATATTACTTGTACATATGCTTTAGTAGCTTGTACATTCACCTTAGATATTAAATCTTCATGGAATTAGGGTTTAGAGGTATACGATAACGGTTTAAAGCCCGTTTTGATATAACGTTGCGAATGGTACATTATAGGAATAATGTACTTTGTAATAAGGATATGATGATATTGAATTGACATATTGTGATGTTTGCTTGACATATATGAAGACAGGATGACATAGGTAAGTTGTGTGAGCTCGTCTACTTTAGTTATGTAAGTTACATGACATACTGAGATATTGACAATGCAAGTAATGTAATAAAGCGAAAAATTTCCCCGTATAATTGTGATCATAGTAAAATAGATTGATTATGCATTTGATGAAAATTCTTGGTTGTTATAGTTCAAACCCCCATTCACCATCTTCAAGAGCACTAGGTGTTGTCTTCTTCTTTACCACAGAGTCAAATTGGGTGAGGTGGAATTTAAGTTTTTTAAAGCTTGCATTCACCAAACTCACCCTAGGTAGTTCACTGGGAACATCCACTATGACAGGTGGTGAGTAAGAAGGTTCAATAGTAGGATTGAACATATGAAACCAAAACGTTTTTTCAGCGATTATTTCTTGTTGTGGGAGGAAAAACAGTTTCAAAATCTTCAATTAGGCTATTTAATTTTTCATAATCAATAGGTTTATGAGAAATTTTCTTTGCAATAACTTTAGGATCCTTTGCCTTTTCAAATATTTTTGATCGACTTTCTTCTTCCAAAATCAATGTTTCTTCATCATCAATCACAGGCATAGCAACATGTGTTTTAGATATAACAGCACCATCATACAAGGTTGGTTTTATCCGCTGAGCTTTCCTAAGGTAAAACGGATTTTGATAACCTAGAGCTTGTTTGTGTGTATTATCATAAAACGCTTGCGGCTTAGTTAACATGTGCATTGTCTGAGCAGATTGACCACCTCTATAAACATAATTATCTAGCTTCCTTAATATCTTCTTTTCCAAATCAATTTCATTTTCCATATATTTATTTTCTTTTTCTTTGGATTCATTTTTGAAAACTATAAAAGTTTTGAATAAAGATTCTTTTTCTTTGATTTGTTTAGAAAGATTTTGCTCAAGTGAGTTAATTTGTTCTTTGAGTGCAAGTTTCTCCCTAATCATATCATCCATTTGAGAATCAATCATTTTTTCATGACTGCTTAAATCAATATTAAGACGTTGTTCAAACGTTTTGACCCTTTCCCATATAACACTCTCTTGTCAGCGGTTATTATTCTTATTTTGTTCTTATTCACCTTTTCCCAATTATTTAACTTGATTAATATTTGTTCAGACATTTGTTCAATAACATATCAAATCATTTTGTATCTTGTTGTGCCTGCAATATTGTAATCTTGAACAGTTGCCTGTTGTATTTCTTGCAATTATTGGAGAATATGGATTATGATATTTGCTTCACTAGTATTCGTTTACTCGGTAATATCCATAAACTGGTGATTGTTCAAAATCCTGCAATGCATGCACACTTCGATTATCCATGTCATTTAGATAGGTTTCAGAATTTGGTACCTCTGAGATAATGTCAGAACCATAGTTGGAAATGTTGGCCATAAGAACCGCTTATGCAGTTGAGAGATCATCACAGTCTAAATCATAAGTATCGAGATCCTCATTCTGGAAAGCAGCATTGTGAGGGATGATTATCTGAGCTTGATCAGCTGGAATACATGAATCTGCAAGAAATGCGAGTTGACCTCATCAATATTTGTCAGTTCCTTGAGCTTTGCTACATTGCTTTCTCCTTATAACTATGCTGCATTTCATTTGGTCTGCTTGGGCCCTGAGTGGCATTGCCTAGCCATATGTCCTTCACCTTGGCAGTTATAGCATTTAACAACTCTTGCCTGTCCACTTGTAGTATTTCCCCTTGAACTAGTAGCATTGCTCTTATAAGTATTACCATAATAATTTTGCCCTTGTCTTCCCTAAACTTGTTGCACTGTAACCCTGCCATCTTGAATAGTGGCTTGGTTTCTTGGATTAGAGGAAGTTCTGAGTTTGATTATTGGTAGTAGGGAAACCTTGCCGAAGCTACAGCCGTTAGACACAAGCAATGCTTTATTGAGACAAGCAATCGGATCATCTCCAGGAGAAAACACAGGAACAACAAAACCTGAGTCTACAAAGGGTGACTCAGTCATAATTTGTGTAGGATCTTGAGGTGATTGATAAGAAACTTGTGGAATTACTTGTGGAACAGTTGAGGTTTGTGATTATTTGAGACTTAATATATGTGTATGGTGGAATCGATGATGATTGAATTGAGCTTGTGATGGATAATGAGATGAGTAATGTTGATTGGGTTGAATTGATGCATGATGTGATGGTGAAAACTGTTGTTGAAGTTGTGGATTGTTGTAAGATGATTGATAAGGGTTGAAGTGAGGTGGTGTCATCTGCTGATTTGCAACGAATGCCAATGGATCTTGATTGCGCTCACGCATAATACGGACTTCATTTGCATGGAGTTCGTGTTGTTCAAGATATGCATGAAGTTGATCAAAGTTGGAGGTATGCAAATCTTTAACAAGCTTGACATCAGTCACAAACTTATTCCATTCAGGTGGAAGACTGTTTAGGAACTTGGTATTAACTTGAAATTGCTCCATTTTCATCTTGTAGATGTTCATGTCATTGATCAACTAAGTAAATCGCAAGTAATACGTATGAAGTGATTCCCCCTTTATGTGAGTAAACTAATCAAATGCATCATACAACTTACATTCTCTTTCCTGCTTTGTCAAAGATGTATCTTGCATCAATAATTGAACTCTCTCCCATAAATCTTTAGCAACTCTGTGATGATTCACAAGTGAATAGATATCAACAGGAAGACCTTGAAGAATGATATTGGTAGCATTTATATCACAATCAGCTTGTGTATTTTCTCTGAGAAGCAGATAATTCAAGCATATTTTTTTGTTCTGATCACACACGTTCTCTTTCAACGGATTAGGCCAATTGACGAGGGACCATGTTCTACTGATTCAAGTATCATTCTTCCATGTTCTCTATTTTGCATGTATAATTCCATTATACTTTTCCAAGAATCATACATGTCTTTGTTCAACATAGGTGGACGATTGTCAGCACCGAAGAGTATCATGTACTCAGCAAGAGTATTCTTTTGTCCAAGTGAAATCATTAGATCCATTTCAATGTGATAAGATTAAAATGATCGGATAGTGATTAGAGGTTGTTGTGTTAAAGTGAGTTTTAATTAATGAAATTAAAGTCTTATGGAATACACGGGATTTTACAATTCTTGATAAAACCGAGAAATAGAATATTAACGGGATTTTACAAATCAAGAACAAAAACCGTATAATGTAACATAACAAAGTGTATAGTTCCTTAGTAAAGCGTTATAAATCACACCAGTAAAGGGTATAAATCATTTAGTAATTATGTATAAATCGCCTGAGCAACTTAACTTAGTCAAGCGTATAAATCGCCTGAGTAATTGAAGTATAAATCGCCTGAACAAATTGAAGTATACATCGCTTGAACAAATTGAAGTATAAATCGCCTGTTCAAATTGAAGTATAAATCGCCTGAAAACATAATTGGAAGTATTAAATGCTGAAACAAAATTGAAGTATAAAATAGCCTGTTCAAATTGATAGTTAAATTGCCTAACCAATTGAAGTATAAATCGCCTGTTCAAATTGAAGTATAAATCGCCTGAACAAATTGAAGTATAAATCGCCTGAACACTTGAAGTATAAATCGCCTGTTCAAAAAAATGGTATAGATCGCCTGACTAAAAAAATGGTATAAATCGCCTGAGGGAATAAGAACGTATAGATCGCCTGTAGAGAGGTATAAATCTCCCAATACACTATGAAACTCAAAAAACAAAAATCTTTAAAAAGGACTCTTTCTTTGACGGTTTTACCGAGTTTTCTTTTACTTTCTTACCAATCTATGACTAATACAGACCTTAATAAACACAACTTTAAACGTTTTTGACACGAAAAAATTTGAATCAGATTCTTGGTCTAAACCCTCTTTTTAACAAAAAAGAACACAAAAAGATGATATTTTTTATGTTTTTGAAAGATTTTTCTTGTACTTCTTGTCTAAAATAAGATAATAAGAAAGAAGTTAAAGCTTTATTGTTTTTAAACCATCAAATAAGGTGATCAACCTTTTGAATGATATCGGAACCACTATACACGCCTTAAAAAGGTATGTACAAACGCACACAATAAATTCACAAACACCATGGCTCTGATACCAATTGTAGAATAATCTAACACAAGTATGGAATGATTCACTTAGAGTTTTAGAGAGAGAGGTGTGGTTGGATGAACACTTAGAGAGAGAAAGAAAAATGATAATATTAGCTTAAGTAAAAATGTGACAAATGAACAACCAACACCCTCCCCATGTGTGGAGAGGGTTTATATATCCCTAGCATAACCGGCCATGGGCTTGTGTTATGGGCTTACATTGTAACTTTGGCCTGATTAGCTTACTAACATAGCATTACTAGTTACTACGAGCTATGACTACATATATTGGAAGTGACCGATACTTTTCCGTATTTCTAACATATAAGCACATAAAACAGACAGAAAAAAGGTAGAAACAGAAGACAGACTCTTATATTGCAATAAATAAAATAAAGCAATAAACACATAAAGATCTGAGTTCTCAATCTTCATTACAAAGAAAGAGTCTTCCAAAATTGGAGAATCAAAAGGCTCCCACTTATTGTCGAAACGAGCATAAAACAAGTGGAATACATACACCAATATAACTTGGTTGCATGAGCCTTATGACCACATAAATATATAAGTCTTTTTTACACAATTAACAAATTACTATAGATCTAGCCCTTTGTTACTTATTAACCAATTAATATATCAAGATCAAGTTTTTAATTAATTATTTATGATACGAATGCATGTTATTGTCATGATTTTCTAAATAAAACAATTAACTAATTATACGAAGAAGGTAAACCAACGATTTTTATGGTGTAACTCATAACATCAAACGAATGGCTCATGATGCCACTGTTGGGACTTGAAAATCTAGTAACCAATTACTAGGAGTACAAGTCAGATCTAGTTTAATGTTTATGGAATAACAACCAAATATAACACATAATTTGTACCAACCTCGAATCAATATAATTACTAAGACTATTGATATATTCTTGAATCTTGAAACCTTGTAGTGATTAAAACAACCACCTCTACAAGTTGCTCACACTACACGTATATGGAATACGTTAGGATGCTAGTGCTTGCTTTACGAATAAACAACTCAACACGAACGCGATGTTCTTGGATTTAGAAATCGAATCCCACAAGGGGAATGTACAACCGATCGCATGTATTAGAAGAAAACCTAATCAGTAGATGCAACATATATATGACTTTAGCATGCATACTATATGGTTTTCTTTCTTGATTTTCAAACACAAAGAAAACAGAATAAGGATTTTAGTGATTTTTTTAAGCGTGTAGGATTTTTGAAGTCTAAGGGGTGTTTATATAATTTCCAAAACTTGTTTTCCATCTTTGAGTCCATCACATCCTTAAGTTCTAAAAATCGACACTCTCCTCTTTTGTCTTTTCTTAGTCGACCGGTCACATAACCACACACCCGACGGGTTTGGTTTTCGTACTATCAAGTATCTCACTTGTATAGTTAATGCCTATTAGTTAACTATAGAGACTAACGGTATAATTAACGACCGTTTATTATTTCGCGAAACATATTAATACAATTAATAAATATATGATAAATAAAATAATTACATTAATAAATGTATCCTCAGTGTATACGTGTGTGCACCCGACATGCTCATGTATTTCTTAGCCGTATAATTATTAACTATATACGAGCATATATCAATAAAAAAACATAAATGACCAGATGACCAAACCATCACTGCCAAGCCAGCTCTTTTGAAAACAAATCCAAAAGGCGTGTTCATATAAATTGCCACCTACGTTTTAAAAAACCGCAACATAAACAGCAAGAATTCAAATCACAAAACGCATTCGAATCAAATCAACAACAAAATCAAAGCATGCAAAAACAATACTAAATTATATTTGAAAAAAAGGCAGAACCACGACATGCAACCACTACATTTTTAGATCAACGAAAAAAGAGCAAAAAATGCCCTCATTTGAACAACCACAATCACCTATACAACTAGCAATACAATAAACCAAATCGGCAAGAACAAAACAAAAAAAATACCATTGATATGTTAACCACCACCAACATCAACACCTGAAACCTTGAAAGCATATATATGGAAGAAGCAAAATAGAAGAAGAACCCAAAAATAGTATTGAGCACCCTTCCTCTATACTTACTTTGTAACGAAATATAGACGAAGCATTGTGCGTATATTTAGAGAAAAATAAATGTATCCAGATAAAAGAATATAGAAGAAGGAGAAAGAGAAGCCGAAGCCGAAGGAGGAAGAAGAAAGAGGAAAAAGAAGATGAAGCAAAAGCATAAGGAGGATGAAGAAAAAAGAATGAGAATGAGGAGAAAGAGAAGGAGAAGAGGAGGAGGGGTAAGAGGAAGAAGAGGAGGAGGAAGAGGAAGAGGAGGGTAAGGGGAGGAGGAGGGGGAGGAGAAGGAAGAAGAGGAGGAAGAGGAAGATGAAGATGAAGAAGAAGAAGAAGATTGTTGAGTACACTTTCACCACTCGGTATCTAGTTTGTAACAAAATGGGTCAGCAAAACCCAAAACACGATCATAAAAAAGAAAACTGCCCAACACTAATCCAAAACGTCATCATTAACTCAAAACGACCGACATTAATGGTAAAACAACGTCGTTCGCACGCCTAATGTATAATAGGTTAATATGTTGAAGCTTATATATGCTTAATGATCAAGTATTATATTAAAATAAGTTAGGGCAACTCTAATGTCTATAAGGCTCCTCACAATGGTCGGTCGACCATCTGAGTCAACCCATACAAAGACTCAGTAGCACCATTGTGGGATGTAGGTTGTACTCGGTCGACATTTGCCAAATTGCATGAGTAGGTCGCATTTCTGACCGAGTTGGAGGGTTTGTTTGTGTGTGTTTTAATTTAATTAAAATGTATTTTTGTGGGGTATGTTTTTTGTAGTGTAGATCGTCTTACTGTGGCTAAAAGGTCGCCTGTAAGTCGCCGGAGAGAGAAAGCTCGTAGGAAAAATGTAGGTCGCCTAACAACCTAAGATATAATTTTGGTAGCATTTAAGGATTAGGAGCAAATTCTGATGAAAAACAAGCTACCTGTAGGAATGATGTGGTTCTTGGAAGAAATGTGTAAACATGCTCTAAAATACTAGAATATGAAAGGATTATCTTGGATTTCACATTGAAGACTCAGTTGACCAAGGTTTTTAAGATCGAGATTCTACTTAGGATTGTTTTTGTCTTTGCAAGATCGTGATCGTAAGATAGGATCGGGATCTTAAGATCCTACTATGATGTCATTTTCTTAATAATCTTTGTAATATTATACCAATATACAAATTACTATATATCATTAACATAAAATTATATAAATGTTTCATAAAAATGTTGTTGTAAATTATGATTGTAAATTGTTTAAGAAGATTAGCATGTAGTTTTTTAAGTTCTACAAAACTCAACCTATAAATTTGTAGTTTTGTAGTTTGTGGTTCGGGAAAAGTAAGATCAAATCGTAGCAGATCTTAAGATCCTATGGTCAAGATTTGGATCCTATAAGATCCTAAACTTGCAAAGATCCTATGTAGGATTTGGATCGTTTTTGTTTTGCAATATCGTAAAACCGTAAGATCCTAAGATCAGATTCATGTGAAGAAGAATATTACAAAGATTATTAAAAAATGATATCATAGTAGGTCATGTGAAAACAATGCAGTAGTAATGATAAACACCATTGAATCAATTCTTCTTCACTTGAAACTTTGATTCAATGGTGTTCATCATTACTACTGCATTGTTTTCATCATGACTTACTTATAAGAACTCAGATTCATGTGATTCAATATGTCACGGAAACTATACGATGAAGCTAGAAACATGTGAAAAGAAATAGTTTTGACGTGATGAATTGGAGACGGCGTCGTCAATCAAACGACTAGTAAACCTTAAAGTTGTGTTTTTTGGCAACTACGTTTTCAAAGTCGGCGATCCCATCGCCAGATCGCCAAATTGGCGTGACAGTGATTTTTTTCATGAAAACTGCAATTTATCTGATTTGATTACCAGTCAATCTATCTTTTAGTTAATTACATTCTTTATGATACTACAAGTCGCGTTTGTTACCTTCTTCACTATCCCTTCGAGAACGTAGTAGTTTTTAGGTACTTAACTATGGTAACTATAGAGATTAAGTACACCGTTTAGAAGCTGTAAAGGTATCATTGACAACCACTTTATGATAGTTCTCATTGACTATGGTGTTTTGACAAAAGCATTTTTTAACTTTTAGCGTTTAAGACACAATGCGTGTTTGGTTAGTGTTCACAATTTCTTTCAATGCTATAAGACAAGAAGAGAAAGAAGAGGTTGAAAATTATATATAGAGTTAAGTACATTTTTTGTCCTTGTGGTTTGGTCCGATTTCACTTTTGGTCCAAAATTCAAAAAAGTTTTGGTTTTGGTCCAAAACACATAGTTTCGTTCCACTTTCAGTCCATTTCTGTTAATCCCGTCAGATTGACTTGTTTGACTGTTAATTAAGAGGGCATTTTTGTCTTTTCGTTATGTTAATAAGAATAACTATGTGGGACCCATCAACTCACTATTTTTTTTCCTTTCTCCTTTTTTTCATTTCTTTTCTCAAACACAAACATCTTCACCACTCACTTTCCCAGCCACCTCCACCAATGATGACCACCACCATCTCTGGCAAGCCACCCCCATCCCCGACATACCACTTCAACCGCCACTTACCTCCACAACCACCGATGCTACAATCTAAAAACACCTAAACAATATGTAATGATCTAAATGAACCAAACCAACTTACTCATTATGCATAAACCTTGTACCCTGAAAGACCCAACATGAAACTAGACAAAGACACTTACTTTCTAGATTAAATATGTCCTACCCAAGGCTAAATGTAATGGGACGACCTTTTGCGGTCGGTCATCCCATGTGGCAATAAAAGGGACCTGGTCACCCCACTATGCCGACCGAAGCAAG
>BQNB010005858.1:0-94454 GCA_026074375.1 Tanacetum coccineum | reverse complement strand
TGATGAAATACCAACAAGGCTTGTGTCACAAGACATTATGGATGAAGTATCATTGACTATTGATGAAGCAATGTTAAAGAAAGTTACTGATGAGATGTTGAGGCAAAGATGTATCTCAGGAGACGAGCACCAATATCACATTGATCAAATGAAGAAGTTTCTGGAAAGTGATATAGTGTGGGAAAGCAGAAAGGAAATTCTTGTCTCTCTACATCTAAGAAAGGCCACACCATTAGTTTAAAGTTGTCAGAGAGATCCTGAAGCTCCAGCATTATCTCTGATAAATCAAGATCTATTGTACTTAAAGAAAGGAAGTTCAGGGTCCGAGAAGATAGTATTGTCACTTTACAAGTTTACTACAGTTATCTTCAATGATGATGATATTGAAGAATGGACTTCCAGATAGGTTAATAAATGTGTAAATAAGTTTAATCCTTATGCTCGATATGGTGTCAAACATTGGAAGAATCCTCATGCTAAGATCTTCTATATAAGGAAACAGAAAGAGCCCAGAAAAGCAAAGGAAGTTGTTTATTCAAATTCAAAAATCATTCAAGTCATCAAGACATACTGGGAACTGGGCCATGAACACAAGTTTATTACAGAGATAGTTGCAAGGAGGGCTAATGAATGCATAGTGTCAATTATCGAGCCAGATTTCAAGAATCTAAATAAGAATGATATTGAAGATATGTATTTGCTAATCATAAATGGAAAGGTACTTGATTATGCAGAGAAAAGATTGCTGTGGTCTTTATCAGTGTTCATCAGAAGTTTAGTGATATAGGAAAGAGTGCATGACTTCCAGCTTGGAGTAGAAAGCTATCAACAGAAGGTTAATCTTAATGCACCAACAATATCTTTCCCAAGAATCGAAAAGCATAAGATGTTCTCTATCATCCATGAGCCAGTGTATGGAATCATATACAAGAATAGCAAGAAAGAAAAGAGGGTGATGAGACATTCTGAAATACATAAGTTTTGTGATGCAACACTTAACAGGGTGCTAAAAGGATTGAAGAGCTACAACAATGATGTAAAGTATGGCTATATTCAAAGAGAGCTCATCAAAGAAGATGTTGAGTATTTACAACTATTTGAAGAAGAAATTGATGAAAGGTTGAAGCATCACAACCAGATGAGACGTTGGGAGATGTATGTGAATGGAAGACCACTTGGACCACGAAGGGATCGCCCAGAATAATCGACCCTTAGGGGGAGATTGTTAGGATCATAAAAAGTGTCGATTAAGTGGTTTATTTATGTTTAGTCATTAGTCTTTATTTTGTTTAGAATAAAGTAGTTTGTAATAAGGTTTATTATGCTAAAAGTGAGAAATAGCATAATTACCAAAGTTTGGGGACTAATAGTGAAAGTTTAGGAAATAAAGGAAGGGAAGTCACCTTCCCTCTCCTATAAATACCCCTCTAATCTCATCATTAGAGGGTGGTTAGCTTGTAACAAACTTTCCCATTTCCCTCCATTTTATAATATTTGAAAATTTGAAAATAGTGTCTTTCCCTCTCATTCTCTCTAGTCTATATCGTTTGATTGTGTGATTCAAGATTATCGAGACCTCACAGGTCTCCCTGTCTTAAACCCCTCCCTCCTTGAAAATAACCATTACTCTCACCATTGACATAAATAGAGAAGGTAGTAGAAGAAATACAAGCATATATCCAGTCAACCATTCTTCTATGAAACCCAAATTTAATAAGAGTATTCCTGAGAAAATTCCAACTTACAGTATCATAGGCTTTAGCAATGTCAATCTTCAAAGCACACCTTTTGGTTCCACCTTTTCTGTTGTACCCTTTGAGTAGTTCCTGAGTAAGTAATATGGTATCCTGAATATTCCTTCCTTGAATAAAGGCACTCTGATTCAGATTAACCAGCTTATTTAGGCTCTCTTAATCCTGTTAGTTAAGATTTTGCTTATACACTTGTATAAAACATTGCAGCATACAATGGGTCTGAATTTAGTGACTAGCTTTGGATTCTAAACTTTTGGAATCAAAGCAATCAAATTAGAATTAATTTCCTTAAGCATCCTCCCTGACTTAAAGAATTCCTTGATAGCCAAACAGAGATCATTACCAATCACAGACCAAGCTTTCTTATAAAAACATGCAATATATCCATCTGGCCCAGGAGCTTTACATTCATCAATACTAAACATATCTAAGTTAATTTCATGATCTGTCACATCAGTTATCATAGCATCAGCTTCCTCCTTAGATAAAGTCTTAGTGAAAATAGTATCAATGGAATCCAAGTGTTGTACAGGAGTAGCTTAACCCAAGAAATTTTCAAAATGCTTAACAAATTCTTCTGCAATCTTAGATCCTTCCACATAATCACCCACTGTATTATTGATACTCAATACTCTATTCCTATTCCTTCTTTTTACCACCTTATGAAAATAAGCTGAGTTTCTATCCCCCTCACCCGGCCAATCCACTTTAGCTTTTTGAGAAAGGAATTTTTCTTCATCATCTAAGGCTTCATGGAATTCTTTAAGAATAGAAACTGCAATCTCCTTTTTCTATGAATCAAAAGGAAAATTGCAGACATCATTTTGAGCATCTTTAAGCTTATTTATGAGATTTTCAACTCTAGCAAATATATCCCCATTCAACCATTGCAACTTCTTAATGTGTTTTTTTAATAGCTTTAACTTTTTAGCCACCCTGAACATATAAAAACCCTCAACTTCTTCCTGCCACTGATTCTCAACCACTTCCAGGAACTCCTTTTTATCAGCAACAAAATTTGCAAATTTAAAGGATTTCTTCTTCTTAGATATATTCTTTGAGATTGTAAGTACAGCAGGACTATGATCAGAGATCATAAAAGGGTGAAAAACAGCAAAAGCTTGATTATATTTGTTAAAGAAGTCTTCATTAGCCATTATCCTATCAAGTTTCTTAAGAATACTAGTACTAGGATTTGAGGGTGATTTAATCCAAGTAAAGTACATTCCAGTCATGCAAACATCCTCAACCTCAATCATGTTCACATAATCTACAAAATCCTGCATATCACAGCTTATGACAGAACTACTAGCAGAATGTTCTTCAAGCTTAAGGGTGACATTGAAGTCCCCCATGATAATCCAAGGGATACCATTAGTAATGCACTTAGCTAATTGTAATTCATTCCATAAAGTCCTTCTTTCCATTTATGAATTAGCAGCATATATGAAACTACAATATTGCTTTTCATGATTATGAATATTTTCAATTAAGCAAAAGATCATTTGCCTGGTAGAGTGAACCACTAAAAGTTTCACTTCATCACTATTCCATCCTACAGTAATTCTACAACCCCCATTACATTGATCCATATTAGATACCCAATCCCATTGTCCAAACACCCTCTCACAGACTTTAGACAATTTAAGGGATTTAACATGAGTTTCAATAACAGAGAACACCTAAAGTTTCTCTTCATAAATAAATTTTTAACCTCCTTTTGTTTCCTACCTTGATTCATACTTTTAATATTCCAAATACCAATTTTGTAATCCCTTAAAAACTAATTCAACAATGAACTACTGGTACTCTTCAATTCATCAGCTACTAAATTCTTAGCAACTATTCTATCCTCATCATATAAATCTTCAATATCCTCAACAAAGCCTTCCATTTCATCAAGTCTTTCATTTCTTTCTTTTTCCCTATCAGCCTCCCAAGATCTCTTAAAATAGTCTCTCATTTCTTGAGACTAATTTTTTGTAACTTTCAGACTAGGCTGCATCTTAATATTCAATTACTTGTCCACAATACTCTTGTCTTTCAACATATTCAACCCCTGAATATTGTCCCCCTCTAAATCTATAAGGATAGAGAAACTATTGCTAGTTTGGGGATCCTTGGTGCTACTTGTAACATTTTGACTTTTATTGATTTTAACAAGTCTTTCCTCTTCAACACACTGATTCTTATTCTTATTATCAATATTTCCTTCATTATTACTAACTTTCTTATTCCATTGTTGCTTATTAGGTCCTGCAAACCTTCTATATCCCTCACCAGACATAAAGTTATTCCTATAGTAATTTGTTTGCCCTGCCTTATTTGTTCTTATATTCCCTGCATGTTTCCTACCTTTATATTGCATAAACTTATTCTCCTTTTGCTCTCCTACTTGCTTATCAACATTCAGTTTTTTAGCTGCAATTTCTTCTTCAGTCCTGGCTCTAACTTTGCAATTCTTATGATCATGTCCAAACACTATGCAATGAGAGCAAATAGGGGGTTTCCAATCATTGGTAACCTTAACAGTTTTAGAACCTTTAACATTCATATTCTTATCTCTATATTGCAGCTCAATTGTCTCCTTAAAACCCTTAGAAGCTTCAATTTCAACCAAAACCCTTGCATATTAAGTTCTTCCAACACCATTTTTACACACATATGTTGTCATACTATCCATAATCAAAGGCCTACCCATACTACTGCTAATAGCATTAGTCCCCTTAGTTGTCCAGGCCTCCATAGGTAATTCAGTCAATTTAACCCAAACAAGTATCTTAGTAGGTTCAACTTTAGTAATTCCTATACTAGAATCCCACTTTTGCACCATTAAAGGTTTGCTATTAACCATCCAAGGACTTTGATTAGCAACAGTTACCATACCAATTTCATTACTAAATTTGAACAACCACTTTCCATTTCCATTATCAATAATTTCCTTATATCCAAATTTGCTCTACATTCTTCTAAGATGATAATTCAAGGCAGGAAGACTCATAGTATGACCTATTAGTTGAGCAACTAAAGTCAACTCCCATTTCTTACTTCCCAATTCAACAAGCTCTTCATCAAACACTACAACTTCATCTCCTAATTCAGTAACAACAGTAGGCACAACAAACAACTTATTGGTCTCAAACCAACCACTATTTTTGATAGCACTAGCATAGGTTTTCTTACTCCCAATCCTATCTTCATCATTCTCATTGTTGCTGCATTGTGAATTATTAGGTTCATCATCCAGCTTATTATCAATACCACAACTTATTTTTTCTGAATTCTCTTCCTTATCTAGCTTATCATTATTATCCAAACACTCCTTATTGCTATCATCAACACAATCCTGTTTCAGCTTACCACTAGAATTTTCCACACAATCCTTTTCATTCAGCTTATTTAGCTTATCATTCTCATCACAATCAGTACTCTTCTTTCCTATCATACCAAACTCACTTACTGCACAATCATCATCACAAACCTGATTAGGAACCCTAATTTCCTCAAACTTTTCATTCACCTAGAATTTTCCCTTTTTTTGCTTAATTCGCTCATTACATGATCATTGTATCTTACTGGAAGCTTAATGCTCTGCTTATTTGATCTATTATTAGGTTTTTTCTTATTTGTCATCAAAAAATAAGCTAATTCAGAAAATTAAGCCTAATCTTTAAAAAAATCATCTCAAAAAAAAAAAAAACCTATAGACCTATGCGGATTGCAATCCTGATTCTAATGATCTAATCGGATTTGAAAATTAGAGCTTATTTGAGGCTTAATGAGCTTATTTTTAAGTTTTTTTAATGGGGAAAAAAGATGAGAAATTAGTTAGATGAGAGAGAAAGTGTTAAGCTTATATATACATGCTTTATATATTGACTAAGTTTGTTTTGTTGTGCAAGCAAAATGGATAAGAATTGTTTTATGTTGCAAATGAATAAGGGTGTTTGGAGTTTGAGCTAATATGTTTAAACGAATAGGAGTGTTTGGATATTGAGTTAAATATAGTTTTGGTGTAAAAGTGATTAAAATAATAATCAAAATCTTTGAATAAGATGATTTAGGAGTTGTATACATCAAAAAAACTTTGGAGACTTTTAGTCTATTTTATACTAAACCCTTTTAGCTAATCTTTATTTTGTTTGACCCATGTAAGACAACCGCACTAAATTGACTCACTAATCAATAAGAGGTCGAAATCCCCTACATCTATATATCTTGATCCACTATAAGCTAACTTAACTTTGGTATCGACTTAATGTAGTTTATTATATATCTTTCTTTTCAAGTTCCAAATCTTATAGAGCAAGAAAAGTTAAAGTACTCAAAAGCGGATATTCTTTATCAACAAGAAAAACTAGAGCCGAACTGTGAACCAGTAAGGTGATTTTACACATTATTATTTTTGTGAATATCTACCACTGAACATTGTATTAGAAAGAGGTGATGAGTTTTTCATTCTTTATCATTATGTCATTATGTGTTTGATCTTTACCACCTATAGCATGATATACGAAAAATCCCATAGAGTCCAGTTCATTATTATAAATGAATAAAAAAGTTATTGTTTTATTATTGATTGGTTTTACAAAAAAAACATTATACTTGCATAGTTTGGCTCAAGCTGCAGCAGGTTACCGCAAAGTTGTAGATGAAAACCGAAAGCTATATAAGCAAGTGTAAGATTTAAAAGGAAGTGTTACCAAAACTAAGTTATGTTGATTGCACGAATGAGGTTATTATGGCAGTTATCACACCTGCAAAAGGCGGTAAAGAGACTCAAAAATCATTTATATTTAATAGAGTTTTTAATTTACAAGCAACTCAAGGTCAGTAATGTCTCCATATTCACGTTCTTTTAGTGAGTTTTGTTGAGATGTATACGTGGTTATAACCCACCCAAAAAAACTAGATGTTGCGTCTACGTTAGATTGCAGGTACCTCTTACGTATATAAGCATTATCAATTCAAAGTAATGATAAATTACCTCAAATACAATCCTAAGTGATAAATAGATTCAGAAATTTAAGGCTCATGTTATAATATAAAAAGTTTTTAGTCTGATCTACAAAGTCTCATATTGTCATCAGTGTGAGGTAATGGTGCTTTCCTTAAGCTACTTAGATATGCAAGATATATTATATTTTTCATTTCCAAAGAAAGGACAACAATGTAACTTACTAAGGATAAATGTACTTATAGGAAAATTATACGCTGGTCTTATAGGTCTTATATTGATATATGATTGATGACTAGGGTGGAGGCATTCGAGTTGGTGATATCCCTTTTAAATTTATATGGACTTAATTTGAACACAAAGTTGATAAAGGAATGAATTACTCAAAGGGTAATCCGAATAAAATATTAAGTACATACATGACATAAGTTTAAACACGACTGACAACGACAAAGTTTTTAAGTCACATGACTTGACCAACAAGCACCATTTTTAAAACAACACAAGAACGCCCATCCGCTTGATATCCATCGAGCTTCCAACCTTCAAAGTTAAGCATTATTACCTGAGATTAAACATGAGAAAACGTCAACAAAAGTTGAGTGAATAACATAGGTTTAAATAAATATCATAGGAACAGGAACACAAGTATATAGTAGTTTCATGGGGGAAAAATCAAGTATTATTGCACTAAGTACATGACACCGAAACTAACTCACTGAGCCCCTAAAGTAAGATATTCTGCGAACTACCTCTAGTATTTCAAATGTAACTGCGTCACAGGCTATTCAAACCTTAATCATGACGGACGGGGATAGTCAGTCCCCCGAGGGATCCACCCATAGCATTCGGCTCACCTAACGTGATTTACCAGTTCCATGTAATCCGGGCAAACAAACTAGCAGAAAGGGACTTAGAAATAATAATATCAGGTAGCATACGTTTGATAAAATCAATGCTTGTGTTCCAATCATGTAATCTCACCCCGCAATTTAAAACAAGTATCAATGGAAAAAGGGGGCTATGTACTCACCGGATATAGATGATCAATTGAGAAACCGGATATGAGAAAGTACTTCAAGAGATTAGCCGAGACCTATAAAGCAAGTCGCGACTTAAAATAAGTATGATATTATTATGATAGTATAATCACACAATATTAGGTATTAAATAAGAACGTATGCGCACAATGACTAACTAAACCTTCGTGTTTTTTGACTTCTAATGAAGATTTATTGACCTGAAAACACCTCAATTGACTTCTCCTTAAGTGCCACTAAGGCAATTATTAATCCAGTCCAAATAGTTATTTTTTTTACATTTCTCTTCCTAGACTAAAACTCCATTTTCAATAATTTACCCAACTTCATAAGTGCATAAATCCTAAACCATAAAAGATACAATTTTGATTCTTTTTCCTCTGGAAAGATCTTAAAGTTTTCTTTCCAAAACATCAAGCCATTCATTGAGAGCAATTACCAATTGGCGAGAAATGGATTTTTACTGACTAAAGGTCAAACCAGAAAATTGGCTGAAATTCTTAGTTTCGCCGTTTTGGTCATAATTCCTAAAACAAAATAGAATAAGAGGGAAAGGCCCCCCCCAAGTGCTGGAGCATCCTACATGATTCTAGCAATACCCATGCTTTTAAAACTTAGGCCGTTAGTTCAACCACCGCAGATTTATACGTTTTCTAAGTAAAAGGTCAGAATCGGCTAGTTTTCGAAAACGCTAAAAATCCTAAACCGGGATAGCTATAGGTTGAAACCAATTGAGAAGTAAGATTATAATCCCTATATCTAACCATGTTTTAAAATCAAGTTTTATTATACCAAAACCTGGAGCAAAACACGTTTTCCAACAACAGCTCCAGTTTTGACCTTCTTCCGTAAAAAGGTCATAACTCCTTCATCCGGAGGAGATGGTTGAGCATCCAATTCACCACATGAAGCCCTAAGTGTATACTATCCCAATATCCAATAATATGAGTAGGCACAAGCCACAATTTTGAGAAAACAAGCCGACAACCTACTGGTCTCAAACAGTCCTAAAAATCTCAATTAACCTAATTCTAAACTCATTCAAACCATCATCAAATCATTCATAAAAAGCTACCAATTTGATCTACTCAGCTTACTCATACACTATAACATCATTTTTTAGATCAAACTAATATTCTCAAGATCAAATGAATGCATGCTTAAAAAGATTACCAATCAACCATATGTAATAACTCAAGAATCAAATAATTGAATAGGTAAATTTAGGGATACTTACAACACCCAATTGATGTTTGAAAATCGGAAGGCCGTTAACGCCAAGTGGGGAAATAAAACATAAGCACCTAAGTGGAGTGTAGGGGCTAGCCGAACCTAGAAGCGAAGAACCCAAACACTTTCTTGATTTTTTTATTAACCCAAATCCTTCCCAATCAAACCCTAATTGCTTCCTTCACAAAGAAAACCCTTAAAACTCGACAATGAATGATCATCTAAAAATCAAAGGTTTGAGTAAGATGCATGGTGGATATTATCAATGAGGAGTGATTAAGGTTTATAGTGGTGTTGATTTGATGCTAAAAGGGATAGGTTTCTTGAAGTTTTGAAGATCAAATGGTGTCCTTTGGTTGTTTGTGACGAAGGGGGAAAAGAAGCAGAGAACACCTACAAAAATAAAGTCCGATGCTATCCTATGTATCTGTTATGATTATTGGTTATGATATAAGGAACGGGAGATTGGGCTCAAAAAAAATAGTGGGCCTTAAATAAAACAAAAGGTGTGTGTGTTGGTGTAAATTTTGGACCGCCCCCAAAATAAGAAAAAAAAAGAAAATAGTGCAAAGTTTTATATAAACTTGAATTTACTAAAGTTTTCATATTTTAATTTAGCTCCTAGCCCGACACTTTGGTAAAAACGTAAATTAAGTCAAAAATGACGAAACTCACGAAAACATGGAAAATCATGAAAAATGAAATAAAATCTCATTCGGGATAATTTTGTGGGCACGTGGCTTCCTTGATCAATAGAAATGAATAAATGAAATCGAGACGGTGAAAAATGACAATATTTACCGACATAGCAATAACAATAATATAAAACTATTATTTTAATGAACGAGCCAATAAATCTGAATAAAATTTACCTCAGAAAATACGAGTTCTCACAAATGTACTTATAGGAAAATTATACGCTGGTCTTATAGGTCTTATATTGATATATGATTGATGACTAGGGTGGAGGCATTCGTGTTGGTGATATCCCCTTTAAATTTATATGGACTTAATTTGAACACAAAGTTGATAAAGGAATGAATTACTCAAAGGGTAATCCGAATGTCGTATAGATAGTTTTCTTCTTAAGGTTGAGTTTATAGAAAGTAAGGATAACCATGTAATTGACTCTATAATGATTAATTTCCACTGTTTTGTATTTGTATATATACCGTTTTGGATGGGTGCTTAAATAAGGGGCATTTACATATCCCAAAAAAACTTCAATATTTACATATTTCCCCAAACATGCTTCAATTGCATGGTACATTATGCATTGAAAACTTGTGTTTTGGAGAAATATGTAATTTACAAAGTTTAATTGGGTATATATGAATTTCCCCCTAAATAATATAACATAGTTAACAAAGTACACGACTGGTATATATTAAACGCGTTACCTGGTCTAAGTAATAGGTAAAACAAAAACATACCTCCAAAACTTCCTCTTCACTGTAGAGCTGCAATGGCTGTAAAACAAAACCGCACCTCCAAAACTTCCTCTTCACTATAGAGTTGCAATGGCTGTCACTTATACAAAAATTCTTGAATTACGGATTGCGTCTTAGGAAGAAGAAACTAATTGTGTACCAAGTAGAGTTTGAAGTTTCATCGTTAGATTACGACCTTATGTCTAACAACAATTCAAGAGACATTTTTTAGACTTAAATGAGTTTATTAGTAAGTTAGAATGAGGTGCCTGTTTGTTGTTAATATATCAAGTTGGTTTTTTGAAGCTACAATAATTCTAAAATTTAAAAATGTTATATATCAGGTTTTAGTTGTTGGTTTATGTATTTATATAGTTTTGACAACTTATACTCTCATATGAAAAGGGGTGCAGGTTTACTGGAATAAGAGGAGTGGGATGAAAGGAAGGTTTAATGACGACTTACAATGTTCGAGGTTAAGTTGAACCTATTTGGGAAACCATTCTCATCTACCTCTATCATTGTTGAAATCGATCTTATCATCACTCCAATTCTGTATGTTTAATTACCACATTTTTGTCTTTGATTTGTTTTTTAATTCTTATTCGTTAGGAAAGGTAAACTTTGGATCGTATGAATAATTAAACTGATTTCCTGATTTTATCTGTTCTGTAAGCTATTTATGTTTGATTTATTTGATTAATTTTTGAAAATAACGTATTTTAACATATGTGAAACAAAGAGTGGAGACACCAAAACTCCCAATCATTGGTGCATTCAAGAAATCAAGTTTTTTTCTCTTATTCATCTTAGTTTTATGAGGATAAAAGTTGTTATCATGTTTGGCTATATATTTTTTTTCAAAAGTTGCAACTATGTATGTTGATTATGTTTGCCCAATCTATAACCATGCAGTGTGATTACGGTTTTTATTTTGTAAAATCCATGAATATTTTACTTCAGTATCTTTAATTAAGAAGGAAAAAAGTTAGATATCTAAATTTTTAATTAGCATAAAGTAGTAGTACTACATTAGCTTTTTGTGCGGTTTGACCTATTTTCTAATAGGTTTGTTCTCAAAAGATTTTGAAAGTTGTTCATCTATATAGAGTTTCACATTGTTAACCACATTGTAATTTTATTATTCGATGAGTCTAGAAGGTGAAGTTGGAAGAGTTTAAAAAGTGCAGTCCTGCAGTTTTTGTGTAAACTAATGCTCATATGTATTATTGATTTCATGATGTGATTTGCTTTTATATCCATTTTATAAGGAAAATTAATAAGGTTTTGTAAAAGGATTATAAAATGACAACTGAGATCAAAGAAGAGAAAAAGATAACTTATTGGTAGTCTCAATTCAGTAATACGGGCCTTGGTTTATAATATCGAATTTGTAAAGTGTTGATTTGTTGATTTTTTGGTGACATTTAGTACTTGAGGTTTCACAGCTTAATTGACCATATAAAACATTCATCAAGTTCGTATGCTACATTTCATATTTAAGTTGAAAATTACCATGGTTGTCGGCCTTTTTGCTGACATTGGCTCCGCAAGTATTGCAAAAAAAGAACCAGGGTGTTGCTTTATCTAATTTAACTGATGTTAATTGCAAAGATTCCATATATTTAATCCATTAAGAAAAATCAATTAAGACACGTTAAGTTTGTCTTTTAGTCGATAATAATACAATTAAAAAAATTAGAAAAAATCTCGTGCGTGCACGGGTGTTATAACTAGTATCTAAGATAAGTACAATATTTATTTCGAGACTAAATGCAGTATTGCTTATATCTTCAAATAGGTATGTTGAGAAGCAAACGGCGGAGCCAATTTTTTTTGTCCAAAAGACAAACTTAAATAATTTTTAAAACTACACACAACAACTCTTGTTGTTAGGGGCACATTGCCGGGCGCCCCCTCAACTCTGATCGTTAGGGGCACATTGCCGGGTTCCCCCTTAACTCTGGTTGTTAGGGGCACATTGCCCTCTTATTGTCTCTGTTGAGAAGATCAACCGTAATATATTAAAGCTCGCTTATATATATCAACAATTAAATATAACTGACCCAATTAAGATGAATATTTCAAATGAACGGCTCAACTAGTTGAATTGATTGCCCTAGAAACCTAAAATGTCCATATGATACAAAAATAGGAAAACTGAATTGTATTAAAGAATGTTTGATTGAGAACATATACGTAAAGAACATGTCTACGCATGAACCATATGAATACATAAGAACTAAATCTTACTTTAGAGCCAAGCATTTATATATCATGTTTCACAATGCTGTATGGTTAGTGATATATCTTACTTATACATTAACGATCGTAAGATATAAGAAGAATTTCATTTCAATTATACAAAACTTTACAATTACATCAATATAAAATATGAGCTCATGATCTTTATTCGTTCCGAAGATTTAAAACTTAGAGAAAATTCCCTAAATGCCCCAAAAAGGAAGTGAGTTTCCCTAAATGCCTCAGAGTTTTTGAAACTTCTCTAAGGGGGTGTTTATTTTTTGCTTAATATCCTAGATGAATTTTTTTTTAATGCAACCAGGAAAAAGATTGTTTATTTTTTGCTTAATACGAAAGTAAATCCTGTTTCTAAAAGGGTGTTAAAAAGAAAGTTGTTTCCATCCAGGATCCTGTATCACAAATTTACCCACACATCTTTCTTTTATTATTTCTTCTCCTAACATAACACACTTGTTTTTAACATCTCCGGCTCTACCACACCTACTTCTCATGGCAACTAACATACCACTCTAATCTGCCGCCTTACTCCTCATGCTAACCATTGAATTGTCGTCTCTACTCTTTTGATCCCTCCAACATGTTTTTTTATGTCGACTTCATTACCTCATCTTTGTATATTTATAAAACTGCATAAAAGTTACGGGTTTTTTTCTCCTTTAAATTCCCTATTTAGATGGACTTGTCTTAAGTTTTTTTGGAAATTTGTAGTAATTGAAGTTTGATTATGTATCATTTATACTTGATTTTTGATTCTTTTAGTTTCCAATACAAGATCATTGCTCTATCTGGGATTTAAAAAACAAGGGTAAATCAACCATTTAGGTTTTTGAGATTCTCATTCAGGATGAAAAAGAAACAGGATATTTTCAGACAGGATTATTTCCAAATAGGATTATTAATCTAGACAGGAACCATTTTCATATAGGAAAAAAAACAGTCCCTAAATGCCTCATGCGACTTATGCAACCCCTATCACCCAATGATTGGGTGTACTATTTGAAGTACATGTGTGTAAGACTTTTACAATGTACTTTTTATGCGATTTCGAAGATATTTTTTATGCGACTTGTCATTTTTAATTTTTTATTTAAAATTTTTAATTATGCAACCTGAACAAATTTCTTATGCCCATAAAGCGCATGTTAAAATCTTGTATAAGCCTAAACAAACCCATTGATTGCAAACTAACTCATCTCCCATGTTTTCCACAACTGCTTGTTAACACCAACAAATACAACCAATTGGAAAAAGGGATCACTTTTCTCTTTTTTCTTTTAGCTACTTATTTATCACCACCACGACTTTCAAACCAAACAATACACGCCCCCACCCCGATAAAACCACCACGGCCGCCGCACCTTTCGTTGGTCCATAGCATACTTTTTCGTCCAGATCTCGACTTTTCAAATATTGTTAGTATAAAGGTACAACAATATAAAGAAAAAAAAAAAAAATGAAATTTGTTTTGGTTTTGTGGTGAAGTATTGAGATATGGTTTTTTGTTGGATCGAATATCATAAAAGCAGATTGTTGGATATGGGTTTTTGATTGGATCTGGTGGATGTGAGTACACATATCTGTAATGGATGTCTGGTATGGTAAGGTAAATGACTCAAGAGTCTGTTCACAAATTGGCCAAAACACAAATGCAAACATTTTCTACTTGACTATAAATTTACATTCGAAAATAAAAACAAAAACCTTTTTATATAAAAGTCAAATCGGTCGTATTTTTTTACTATTCGCATAAGAAATTTGTTCAAGTTGCATAATTAAAAATTTTAAATAAAAAATTAAGAAGGACAAGTCGCATAAAAAGTATATTTGAAGTCGCATAAAAAGTACTGTAAAAGTCTTACACACATATACTTCAAATAGTACACCCAATCATGGTTGTTAAGATCCCGATCCTGATCTTAGGATCTTATGATTTTACGATACTACATAGCAAAAACGATCCAGATCCTACACAGGATCTTTCCATGCTTAAGATCTTATAGGATCCCGATCTTGACCATAGGATCTTAAGATCTACTTCGATCTGATCTTACTTTTCTCGAACCACAAACTAAAAAACTACAAATTTATTGGTTGTGTTTCGTAGAATTTAGAAAACAACATGTTAATCTTCTTAAACATTTCATAATCATAATTTAGAACAACATTTATATGAAACATTAATATAATTGTGTTTATGATGTATAATAAATTGTAGATTCTTATAATATTACAAAGACTATTAAGACAATGACATTATAGTAGGATCTTACGATCCCAATCCAACTTTACGATCTCGATTTTACAAAGACGAAAACGATCCTGGGTAGGATCCCGATCTTGAAAACCTTGCACCCAATCATTAGGTGATAGGGGTATTTGATCATTTTTTGAAAGGTTGCATAAGTCGTTTAAGTCGTATGAGGCATGTAGAGAAGTTTCAAAAACTCTGAGGCATTTTGGAAAAGTCACTTCCTTTTTAGGGCATTTAGGGAATCTTCCCTAAAACTTAACTAAAAAAAATATATTCTAAAGTCAACATTACACACGCATTGATGCATTGTGGACTTTGTTTCAAAGACCTTAGGGCATTCATAATGGTAAAGCTTTTTATAAATCCATAATCATAATTTATAAACATTTTGATGTAATAAATCTATATTCGCTATGTATAAATCTTTTACAACTCTTCAAATGATTCATAATTAATAACGCATGCATTAAATTATAAAGAAATTCTATTAGATTATTAGTTTAGTGGACCAAGCCTAATTGTGGGTTGAGTCAATTATGGTTAGAGTTGTGATTGCTTATCAAATAAAATGCATGTTTATTATAAAAACACATGCAATCATCTTATGTAATGACAAAAAAACGCAATCAATAAAACCCTTTTATTTACAAGGTCACGAATATAAAACTTTTCATTCCACATGTACATGTACATGAAACAAATGATAACTATGATTAAAATGAAAGATAAAGTTTTATACGAGTTTTAAACTTTTTGATGAAATGACCACAGCGGATGCTCTTAGTGGAAACCCATTTAAGACCGGGCCTTGAACAATGGATGTGTAAAACTGTATCTTCAATCGAAAATTTGAGTATTTTTAGAGTATGTATGTCTTTTATTTTTTTATAAGATACAATATCGTGTTAAATTACCAAAAGATGTGTATTCATAATATTTCGAGTTAATTGCATAAATGGTCTATGTGGTCATCCGGATTTAACGAAAATGGTCCCTCAAACTTTTTTGAAACGAAAATGGTCCCTATGGTTGTGAAACATAACGGGTTTGGTCCCTGTGGGAAGAGGATTCATAACGGTTTTGATTCCCATGACCCATAACGGATTTGGTCCCTATAGGGACCAAACCCGTTATGTTTCACAACCATGGGGACCATTTTCGTTACATAAAAGTTTGAGGGACCATTTTCATTAAATTTGGACAACCACATGGACCATTTATGCAATTAACTCTAATATTTCTTTTCGAAAGACTTAGAAGAAAAGTTTGACTCCCGATCAACACAAATGTGAAGCAAATACATAAACTACACTATTAGCTACACGATCTGAACTCTTGATCCTTTGGGCTAGAATCATATTCATTAACACCTTATATACCATAGTGCCAATAACTCTTGATAAACAAATATGGTTTTTTGTTACTAGGCGTAGTAGATTTTTTTGACTCAGATGTACGCCAACTTACTAAGTTGATTTTGAGACTGTTTCTGACAATTTCAATGCCACCTCAAAATACACACATTACGAGGTTTGAAGTAGACGGTCGAGAATTATTAGGATTATTTTAATACATGTGTTTTCTTCTCTTGCACGATCATTAATAATCCTTTGAACACCCGCATTGTTCCGCAAGATGTCATGTACTCGTTATACCATAAAAAATAAAAATATTAGAAATTACATGGTACACTTGCGTAAAGGTTAGTTTTGCATAAATGTTAATTTTTTTATAAGTGAAATCACTTTTGCAAACAGTTACCACATGAATTTAAACAAAAATATAAAGACTTGTCAAATAGGTAAATACGATTATGATGAAATCTGAGTCATCTCATAGTTTTTTTAGGCCTAAAGCGAAGATATGAACGGTGACATTTTTGGCAGTAATTTTTTTGTTGTTAATTTAAATAGAATAAGAGACTTGCCAATAATTAGATATATCATAAATTTGGATATCTGAAATATCGAAACCTGACATTTCATAAAATCTAACTTTTTAATAAATTTTGATCAAATTTGTAAATATTTGAATACGAATAGTTTTTGAACACCCACAACTTAAAATCAAGAAATCCTATGGCCAACATGGCAACATATATTAACTCCACCATGAACCTTCTCTTTATTTCCATCATTTTTCTATGTTTTCGAGTGTAACCGGTATAACTACATTAATGGCACCAAGTGCACCATTTGTTGGTTGTGATTTAATCGGTATAACTCGAAACATATCAGGGGCATCAAACAAAGCATCATATTCATAAAGACGTGGTTGTGTACAAGGTGATCGTGACTCGGTCAAGGGAACTTGAGATGGTGGTTGTGAACTTCATCCTAAGTAATTAAGTTGAATGTCATATTTATACATATCATAAATCTAGAGTGACTTACTTATCATGAAAAATTGTAGAGTACCAAAAATGGGGAAAAATGCAAAAGTAGAGAACTATATTGTCATTTTTCCCTTTATAAAATGTTGTTTCATCAGGGGTATTAAGTAGAGTAATGTTATATTTACTCTTCAGATATTACATCTTACGGTCTTTCATGAGATATATTTTCTTACTTAGATCTACTACGTATATCACAACAATACTCAATCTCATTAAAGCGAGGTATGAAGGAAGTAAGATATTCTTGAGTAGAGGGACTGATTCTATGATTTATTATACTTGTTTAAGATTTCAACTTACATAACAACAAGAAGGGAGATCAATAAAATGCATGCAAACTACACAATTCTCAAAAACAAGGTATATATTATACCAGTTGAGATTTAAGAAATTATTCCAAGGTAGCAAGATACGTATTTAAGATTTCAACTCACATATGAGAAATAACAAACATTTCTTAAGCATGAGGTTATCCTTGAGTATCACCATCATCATCACCATCACCTTCATTTTCTTCACCTTCATCTACAACCTTGAATATAACAATATAACATCCTTCCTCTCAAATCTAGTTAGTAACTATGACATCTCTCTCCATGACTCCCATCTTTTTGGACCTCGCTCGTCGTTGCCCTTATCTTTGCTTTCTCAAAGTTCTTATCCATGGGTAGTTAAGTCTTGTACGTATATTTCCTACACACATCACCTTCATAAACTCCTTTACGTAGGACCACGACTTGATATATATTTTGGATCATCGATCCTCAACGACCCCTTTCCACTCGTGCATCTCTAAAATGTTCTTCTTGTTTATCTTAGGTTTCACAATCGGAGAAGCTTTGATTTCATTCATGGGGAATTTTCTCACTATTTTATCATTTTTTATTGAGTAAGATCTTAGCTCGCGAATAATTTTGTACCCTAATAGTCAACCAAAACCTAGAAACTGTCCCTAATAAGAACAATGCTTTGGCGACTACAACAACACAGTACATGAAAAAATAAAACAAGGACGAATTTTTAGAGAGGACATAAATGTCCTCCTAAGCTCCGCTAAAAGACAAAACATCACCCTTTCAAACTTTGACCAGGCTTGAAATAAGAAAAAAATTGACAAGGGTCATTAGAGAGGACATGCCTCCACCATATGATCTTGATAACTCCTAAATTATACATGTTTTCGGCGGCGTTATTTATATATATTTTATCATTTCTTGTGAACTTTTGATACTTAATAGCATAAAATATGTGCAGGTTCGCTTAAAGACATCCCGAGCTCAAATGGAACAAAGATCAAGTGTTTATACATATCAGAAAGCAAGATACAAGAAAGACTAAGGACTAAAGCTAAAAAAGACTTAAGTACGCCGCACAAGACCCTTGTACGCCGCACTTCCTACCAAGTCTAAGATTTAAAGACTTAATTAAAGGAACGCATTTATTCACCAAGTACGCCACACAAATTATTTTGTGCGCCGCACTTCTTATCCCAGCTATGAAAATTAAATAAAGATTAATGACAATCGCATTAACACCCCAAGTACGCCGCACAAATACTTTTGTGCGCCTCACTTTGCACCCAAATTCAGCCTATATTTAGTGGCTGAATTTCCACTCTCAAATCATCCTTCACATACTTTTCTTTTATCCAAATCATATCCAAATCCACTCCTAAACACTTCTCCTAATCATTCCACTCATAAACAACACAATGTCTTGAATATTAAAGATCTAACCATGAAGAACGAAGAAGAATATCATATTAGTTTTAGTGAAATAAAGGTTGTACTACAATTCCATACTTGTATGGGAAAGTTTGATACATATTCTTACCCAGACGAAGGATGTTTCTTGTTAAATCAACTTGTGTTATGAACTCCTTAGCCATGAGATGCTAAATCTCTCATGACTACTCGATGAAGTTATTATAATGAATAAGCGTTTGGTATAATTTCGATCTTGTTAATCTTAAGCTTATGTTGAAAACCTATCGTACCTTATCTTATCAACTTTGATTATCAATTTAGATTATATACTCATATCGGTATAGGTCGAGAGACCCGTTATGAATTATATGGTTTTAAAGATTTGTTTATGGTCTTTATAGTTTGTGACGAGAAATCCACTTTCGTAAATTGATAAACAAAATAGCTTTGACATAATAATAACTGAATTATCTGAGTGACACATTTGGTCTAGTTAGATAAATATAAGTCTTAAGTTAAACAAGTTAATTTGTGAAAATGTTTTCTGACGAGAAATCCTTTTTATAAGTTAAAATCCTATCTTGCCCTAACTTATGCGATCGTTAATCATCACCACTTGCTTATGTAATATTATACGAAACCATCTGAGTCATTCATCTAATTATTATTTGGTATAAAAAAAAAAAAAAAAAAACAAAGAAAGTTATTTTTAAAACTATTAAAGTTGATTTTTCATCTGATTATTAGAGCACTACTCAAATCCCTGTGGACGACCTGGTCTTACCTAAAAAGATTATACTACATATGTGGGTTATACTTTTACCCATGTGTTTCCATCTAATAACCAGTATTGCTAGTCTTATAAATTTAAAGCTTTTGAAACACATCAAAGTTTTTGGTGTCGTTGCCGGGGATTTTAAAGCTGTTCTGTAATCAACTCTGGAAATTTATTTTAACTCCCTCTTTTCCAAAAATCGTCGTATAGTTTTCTGGAAAATTGATCCCAAACCCAAAAGGTTTATCTTCCTTAGATGCATACACGTGCTTTCAATTATGAACTTGTTGAATCATTAGATGAACCTGAATGTACCCTGAATCGAAGAATTCGTCGACGAAACAGGAGAGTTCCATTCGAACAAAGAAACGAACCACCTCAACACCTAAGAATTATCTACCAGCAAATTCTTGACATCAACTACTTCTGTCACTTTCTCATATTCTTCAAAATTATAATCCCATGGATGACGAACCCATGTGGGCTGTCGACCGTGTTGATGCTCCGACTCCTGGTTCCGCAATCACAATTCCTGAAACCGCAAATGAATTTTCCATTAAAGGTAACCACTTGACCCCTGTCAAAGGAAACCAATTCAATGGTAGATTCAAAACCGATCCACATAAACACGTTCATGAATTCCTCGGAATATGTGATATGTTCAAATATAGAGATACCGAAAACAAAGATGTCCGTTTAATGATGTTCCACCTATCACTCACTAGAGAAGCAAAAACCTAGCTTAACGAACTCAACGAAGGAACAATTGAAAACTAGGATGAACTTTGAACCGCCTTTATTAGCCGATTCTTTCCCCCAGCTTTATTCGACCGACTCTTAGGAGAAATCCGAGCTTTTTCACAACATGAAAACGAAACTCTAACCGTTGCTTGGCTCCGTATGAAGGAAATGCTCAAAAACTGCCATGGTCACAATCTATCTAAAGGCAATACCATACAAATATTTTATCACGGCCTTAACGAAACTACTCAAGAAGTTCTTAATGCCGATGTTGGTGGTATTTTCCTTTATAAAACTCCGAATCAAGCTTATCAACTTCTCGAAGACAAAGTCTTGCTCAAACTTGACTGGGCTAAAAACCAAAAACCCAAAACTCTTAAGAAAACTGTCGCTTTTGCCGACGAAGGCCCCAGTATCTTCAATACTGACAAAATTATGGCCCGAATAGACGCCATTACCATGAAAATGGATGTTCAGTACAAAGAACTCCAATCTCGTCCAAAATAACCAACCCCGATCCTAATGATGATGACACACCCATGTCTCATGAAAAAGAAGCGAAATTCATGCAAACCTTTCGTAAGACACGTTTGTACAATGATTACCGTGACCGAGACTCGAATCATGATAATTGGCGTTCTAGAGGACGAAATGATTACAATCGAGACAACTACCGATCTAACACTAATGACAAACCCTATGATCTTCAAAGATAATTTAACAATTTCATGAAAGCTCAACAATCAACAAACGCTTTTGTCAAAGAAACATCCATGGACCTGAAAACCCAACTCGAAGGAGTAACCAAAAATCATCAAGCTTCAATCCAAAACCTGGAAGCTAAGTTCGACAAACTTGCCGACAAACAATCCACCCGACCATCTGGATCTCTTCCTAGTAACACTCAACTAAACCCCCGAGGTAACTCATCTAAACCATACCAACCACCGTAAGCTTAAAACGAGCTTGTAAATGTTGTATTCACAAGAACTGGTAAAACCTATGACCCACCAGTTAACCCAAATGACCAACAAAAAGATGCTGAAACTCCTATTAACTATGATAGTGATGATGAAGATGAAGCACCTACACCGCAACCTAAAAATCAAACTCCGAAACCAGATAAAGAAACCCCGAAACCAAAACCTTACAAACCAAAAGTCCCATATCCTCAATGCCTTAGAAAAGAAAAAATGGAAGCTCAATACGGAAAATTCCTCGACATGATTTGAGCCATTCGAATCAACGTACCTCTTGTCGACGTCTTAGCTAGAATGCCCAACTATGGAAAATTCCTCAAAGAACTCATAAGCAACAAATATAAAATCAAACAAATTTCAGCCGCTTTACTAAGCGATGAAAGTTCCGCTATGATCCAAAACAAAGTTCCACCTAAACTTGGAGACCCCAGAAGCTTTCTTATTCCATGTAACTTCAACAAAGCTTTCTCTTGTAATGCCCTATCCGACCTTGGTGCTAGCATTAACTTCATGCCATATTCTCTATATGCTAAATTATCTCTTAAAACTCTTAAACCTACTAGAATGAGCGTAAGATTAGCTAACAGATCATTCCAATATCCTGTTGGAATAGCTAAAAATATGCTCGTCAAAGTTGGTAAATTCACCTTCCTTGTTGATTTTGTTATTCTTGAAATGGAAGAGGATAGCAAAATTCCCCTTATCTTGGGACGACCTTTTCTTCACACTGCCGATGCAGTAATTCGAGTTAAACAAAAATAACTCAATCTAGGAGTTGGACCTGAACGAATGATGATACATGTTTCAGTATCGATGTCATCGATGAAATCTTAGAAGAAGATTTTGATGCTGTTCTAGACGAAGGAAGTAAAATCCTCCTTTCCATCGAAGGAACTATTCTAGAAGAAGAACTCTTTGCTGAATTCGATGAATTCATAGCAATGACTACCAATGATAACTCTGAATCTGAATCCGATGAAGAAGAAACGCAATTCAAAAAGATCACCGTAAACACAGATTATAAAATCAAAACATCTCTCGAAGAACCACCTTCAGATCTAGAACTCAAGCCTCTTCCTGATACCTTGGAATATGTATTCTTGGAAGAACCCTCTTTTCTTCCGGTGATCATATCATCTCAGCTCTCTGAACAAAACAAAAGTAAACTTATATCTGTTCTCAAAAGACACAAGCAAGCCTTTGCTTGGAAAACAATAGACATTCCTAGGATCTGCCCATCTTTCTGTAAACATAAGATACATATTTTAGATGACAAAAAACCTGTTATTCAAAAACTAAGAAGGTTAAATCCAAACATGCAAGAAGTTGTCAAAAAAGAAATCGTGAAACTCTTGGACATCGATATCATTTATCCAATCACTGATAGTCCTTGGGTAAGCCCTATTCACTGTGTACCAAAGAGAGGCGGTATTACAATAGTCACAAACAAAAAAGATGAACTTGTCCTAACAAGAACCATTACAGGTTGGCGAGTATGCATCGATTATCGTAAACTCAATGAAGCAACCACAAAGGACCACTTTACTTTGCCATTAATGGATCAAATATTAGAAAGACTTGCATGAAATAAATACTTTTGTTTCCTCGATGGTTTTTCTAAATACTTCCAAATACCAATCGATCACATGGATAAAAAAAACAACGTTTACATGTCCTTTTGGTACATACGCTTATAGGCGAATGCCTTTTCGTTTATGTAATGCCCCAACTACTTTTCAAATATGCATGTTGGCTATCTTTTACGACATGATTGAAGAATCCGTCAAAGTATTCATGGATGATTTCTCCGTTTTTGGAAACTCTTTTGATAACTGTCTAAACAATCTCGATAAAATGCTTCAGCGTTGTAAAGATGCACACCTTCTCCTTAACTGGGAGAAATGTCACTTTATGGTTAAAGAAGGAATTGTGCTTGAATACAAAGTGTCCAGAGTAGGCCTTGAAGTCGACAAAGCAAAGATCGACGTAATCTCAAAACTTCCACCCCTACTAATATCAAAGGTATTAGACGTTTTCTAAGACACGCTGGTTTCTACCGATAATTCCTTAAAGATTTCTCAAAAATTGCCAATCCTCTCACCAAGTTACTTGAAAAAGATACTCCATTTGAATTCAATGATGAATGTCACAATGCATTCGAGTTGTTGAAAGAGAAACTCATATGTGCTCTTGTAATCGTAAGCCCAAACTAGAGTCTTCCATTTGAACTTATGTGTGATGCAAGTGATTTCGCAATTAGAGTTGTCTTTGGTCAAAAAGATGGTAAAAACTTTCACCCCATCTATTTCGCAAGCAAACTCTTAATCCAGCTCAGCAGAACTATACCATTACTGAAAAAGAACTTATGGCTGTAGTTTTTGCATTCGACAAATTTAGATCCTATATGGTATTATCAAAAACTATTATGCACACAGATCACTCAGCTCTTAGACACTTATTCAAAAAGCAAGATGCTAAACCATGTCTTATCTGTTGGATTCTACTCTTACAAGAATTTGATATCAAAATTAAAGACAAAAAAGGTATAGAAAATGTTGCCGGCGATCACTTATCTCGGATTGAAAATGATGAGACAAGTGATAACAATGAACTCGACAAAAAATTTCCTGGAGAAACCCTTATGGAAATCAACACCAAATATGAACCATGATTCCCAGACTTTGCAAACTACTTGGTAAGTGAAATTATAGCAAAAGGAATGATGCATCAACAGAAAAACAAATTCTTCTCCGACCTTAAATACTACTTCTGGGAAGAACCTTACCTTTTCAAAGTATGTTCTAATGATATGATCATACGATGTGTCTATGGACCAGAAACCCATATAATTTTAGATCAATGTCACGACGGACCCACTGGTGGACATTATGGACCAACCACAACTGCTAAAAAATTCCTAGACTCAGGATTTTACTGGCTAACAATCATCAAAGAAATCCATACTCTAGTTCACCTTTGCGAAGCATGTCAAAAGACAAGAAATATATCAAAGCGTGATGAGATGCCATTAAACAGCATTCAAGTATTCGAAATTTTCGACATATGGGGTATCGACTTTATGGGACCGTTCCCGAAATCATACAAATTCAAATACATTCTAGTAGCTGTTGATTAAGTATCTAAATAGGCCAAAGCTCAAGCCTTACCAACTAACGATGCTAGAGTTTTTATTACTTTCCTGAAGAAACTATTTGCCGATTCGGAATGCCCAAAGCCCTAATAAGCAACCGATGTACTCACTTCTGTAACAAGATAATGGAAAAGACCATGAAAAGGTATGGAGTTAACCACTGTTTCTCTACATCATACCATCCTCAAACGAGTGGTCAAGTCAAAAACACGAACAGAGCCTTAAAAAGAATCCTTGAAAAAACTGCGAAAGATAACCCTGCTATGTGGTCAAGGAAACTCGATAATGCTCTGTGGGCTTTTCGTACTGCCTATAAAACACCTACTAGTACCACACCATACAAGCTTATATATGGTAGGAACTGCCACCTGCCATTTGAAATTGAACACCGTGCATACTGGGCACTAAAAAACTATAACCCAGATCTCATTGACGCTGGTGAGAAAAGAATGTTTCAGTTGCACGAGTTAGACGAACTTAGACACCAAGCTTATGAAAACTCTCGTCTATAAAAATCAAGAACCAAAGTCTGGCACGCCAGAAAACTAAAAATGAGAAAAGAATTCAAACATGGAAACAAGGTTCTGCTATTTCACTCTAAGTATAAATTCAAACAACCAAAGCTCTGATCTCGTTGGCTTGGACCATACGTAGTGAAACATCAATATCCATCCGGATATGTTCAGCTATACAGTAAAGATGGAAAAACATTCATTGTCAACTGCCATCGACTCAAACTAAATCATGAAGAAGAATATTATAAATGACCGAAGGGAAACACTCACTCCCTTCTATCCGAAAGAATAAACCCCGAAGTACGAGTCTAGCTAATGAATCCTCTTAAAAATTAAGCGCTTCTCAGGAGGCAACCCATGCTTTATCTCTTTTCTACTTAAGTGTGGAGGGGGCTCCATTTTCAAAAAAAAATGAAAAATCAAAAACCCAAAAAAATATTTTCCTTTTTTGTGCTTTTGTTTACTTTTGCAGGTAGACTAGCTTAATTAAAAAGAAAAAAAAGAGAGAGAATAAGAAACTATGACAAGCGCTTAAGGATAGCTCTCTTGCAACTATATATCTCTATTCCCCGGAAAGTACCGTTTTCCCTTAATTTTCCCTATTTTATCTCAATTATCAGTTATCATATTGAGGGCAATGTTCAACTTAAGTGTTGTGAGGGAGCCAAAATAGGAAAATTAATCATATCCCTCTATGTTTGCCCCACATCCTAGCAATCAACTGATATTTTCTGGAAAATTTAAAAATTATTATGCTTTCCCAATTAAAAACTATATCTTAGTAAGGCAAGTCCAACCGGATTGACACTATAACTAGCACAAATTCATCCACTAAATTGTGAGGTATATTCTAGCCTTTTATGCAGCCTTTTTTTGCATATTTTATGAGTGAGCCGGTAATTTAGTAGCTCTAAAACTTATGCTTGATCAAACATTACTAGACGTAGTGTAGTTATTTATAGACAATTTTCATATGTAGTTAAGTAATAAAAAGCATAAACAAAAAGAATTATTCCTAAGAGGTAAAATAATCCCATCTGTAGCACTCGCTTTTAGTGTTGAAGTTCCCATCAAAGAAGTATGTGCCCAAAAATCAAAGTCCAAGCCTTAGTTATCGTTGGTATAAAAAAAGAAAACAAAAGAGATGAAAGATAAAGAAAGACGAAGGAATAAAAGTTCAAAGTTTAAGGCTCAAGTGTGGCATAAGAAATCAAGTATTCACCTACCTCATTATCACATTTTGCCTATTTGAGATTTTGCCTAGTGCTCACACCCCATCGGCCATGTTTATGTGTCTTGTACAAGCATATGGTAGCTATCTAGACTATGTCTGTGCATTTGAGTGTCTTCACAAAATATAAACCCTATTTGAATGGCTCGATTGAAAATTAAAAAATCAAACACATTTCCTGTGTGAGGTGCCTAGTTATATGTCTATGCCTGAAAAGTTAATTAATTTGTAAACACTAGTTAAAATCCAAAATTTCTCCACGTCACGACAAATGATCTTGTTTTTTCGCTTTGATTGATTGAGGGCAAGCAATTGCTAAATGTGGAGGGATTTGATAACGCCTAAATTATACATGTTTTTGACGGCGTTATTTATATATATTTTATCATTTCTCGTGAACTTTCGATACTTAATAGCATAAAATATGTGCAGGTTCGCTTAAAGACATCCCGAGCTCAAATGGAACAAAGATCAAGTGTTTATACATATCGGAAAGCAAGATACAAGAAATACTAAGGACTAAAGCTAAAAAAGACTCAAGTACACCGCACAAGACCCTTGTTCGCTGCACTTCCTACCAAGTCCAAAAATTAAAGACTTAATTAAAGAAACACATTTAGTCACCAAGTACGCCGCACAAATTATTTTGTGCGCCGCACTTCTCATCCCAACTATGAAAATTAAATGAAGATTAATGATAATCGCATTAACACCCCAAGTACGCCGCATAAATACTTTTATGCGCCACACTTTGCACCCAAATTCAGCCTATAAATAGTGGCCGAATTTCCACTCTCAAATCATCCTTCACACACTTTTCTTTCATCCAAATCATATCTAAATCCACTCCTAAACACTTCTCCTAATCATTTCACTCATAAACACCACAATGTATTGAAGATTAAAGATCTAACCACAAAGAACAGAGAAGAATATCATATTAGTTTTAGTGAAATAAAGGTTGCACTACAATTCCATACTTGTACGGGAAAGTTTGATCCATATTCTTACCCGGACGAAGGATGTCTCTTGTTAAATCAACTTGTGTTATGAACTCCTTAGCCATGAGAGGCTAAACATCTCATGACTACTCGATGAAGTTATTATAATGAATAAACATTTGGTATAATTTCGATCTTGTTAATCTTAAGCTTATGTTGAAAACCTATCGTGTCTTATCTTATCAACTTTCATTATCAATTTAGATTATATACTCATATTGGTATAGGTCGAGCGACCAGTTATGAATTATATAGTTTTAAAGATTTGTCTATGGTCTTTATCGTCTGTGATGAGAAATCCACTTTTGTAAATTGATAAACAAAATAGCTTTGACATAATAATAACTGGATTATCTGAGTGACACATTTGGTCTAGTTAGCTAAATATAAGTATTAAGTTAAACAAGTTAATTTGTGAAAACGTTTTCTGACGAGAAATCCTTTTTATAAGTTTAAGCCCTATCTTTGAGATCGTAATCATCACCACTGCTTATGAATTATATGAAACCATCCCGAGTAGTCATCTTATTATAATTTGTACAAACGGAAAGTTATTTTATAAAACAGTTACAGAGTTTATTTTTCATTTGATTATTCAAGCCCCAAACTAACTGAAATCCCCTGAAGACGACTGGTCTATACCTAAATATATATACACATACGCGGTTTTATACTTTTACCCGTGTGTTTCCATCTAATAACTGATATTGCTAGTCTTATAAATTTAAAGCTTTTGAAACACATCAGTTCTCCCCAATGCCTATTTTCATTTTGCATTTTTCATTAATGATTTTTGGCTCGCAATTTTCCCACTCAAACCATTGGGGAGTTGGGCAAACATTGACCTGGATTAGGAACGTGCTTAGCAAAATGATTAATAGGATGATTTGGTCATGTTTTGTTTGGAGAGGATAAGAGTGTGTATGTGATTGTGAGGATAATATATGCTTTTATGGTAAAGAACAAGAGCTTTTAGCGATGACATGTAGCGATTACATGTCGTCGCTATAGGTTCCGGTTAAGTCAATAAAGTTTTGGTTAAAGTTATAACCTAGTTTTTATCATATGTTATCTTGTGTCACTGAATCCCCCATAAGTTCGAATCATGTATACCAATATCACCTCGACTCATTCGTTTAACATAACCTATATATCAATACAATCTTGACTCATTCATTTAACATAACTTGTATACCAATATCACATCAACTCATCTGTTTAACCTCTCATATATAACAATATCACCTTGACTCATCCATTTTGTTAGGCCAATTCAATGCCCAATGATCTTTACCTTAGGATTTGAATAGAAATTAGTCTAAGTATTAGATAACCTTTAAACATTACTCAGGTCACTGAATAAACAATCACCTTGACTCATAAACTCGAGCTCCGTCTAAGTTCTTCTCTTGGACCTTTAACACCTCCAAGTTCTTCTCTGGAACGTTCAACATGTCCAAGTTATTCTCCGAAACCTTCTGGATCTGTACCGATTCATGGAAAAGCAGAGTGCTCAAATTGTAAGTTTTTGGCTGAAAAGATACAGACATGAATGCAAAGAAAAGATACTAGAAAGGAACACTAGATATGGAAAGGCATCCCAATAATCACACATTTGAGTCAACGTGATAAAACACCTTCACAGCTTTATAAAGACATGGGAAGATCTTAGGTTTGGAGTAGTTTTCATTTAACATTTGAAACGAATTCGTATGCTTTAATGTGTTTTAACCATTTATGTAATCGATTGCAATCCACAGCATTAATGTTTAAACTTTATCGATTAGGAAATGTAATTCAAATGTATTACGTATTTGTTGTTTGTTTTAACTACAGTATGATTATTTACGTTTCATCGATCATCAAACCGTACTACTTGATTTTGAAAAATGTAAAAGGTTATGTCTATTCAAATCCTAAGGTAAAGATCATTGGGCACTAAATTGACCCAACAAAATGAATGAATCGAGGTGATATTGTTATACATGAGAGGTTAAACAGATGAGTTAATGTGATATTAGTATACAAGTTATGTTAAATGGATGAGTCGAGATTGTATTGATATACAAATTATGTTAAATGGACGAGTCGAAGTGATAATGGTATACATGATTCGAACTTCTAGGGGATTTAGTGAAAAAAGACAGCATATGACAAAAACTAAATTGATAACTTTGACCAAAACTTTATTGACTTTAACAGGAACCTATAACGATGACATGTGATCGTTACATGTCGTCGCTAAAAGCTCTGTTTTTATTTACCATAAAAAGTAATCTAAACGCTCAAATCACTACACACTCTTATCCTCATAACCACTCACCAATACATTACACACTCTTATCCTCACAACCACCACCACCTCGAATCACCCGCAACCATATGGAGCGATATGATCATTATTTTAAGTGTAGTTGTGAAAAAGGAGACGTAGTGTTACGAACATCATGTAAACCTTACAGCTATGGTAGAAAATACTATGCATGCCTAAGTCAATAGGTGAATTATCGGAAACAAACTAATATTAAATGTAAACAATAAATTAATTTAAAATATTTAGCTTGTCAAAAAGACTAATTCATTATGTAATTCTTATTTCTTACTATGTCAACCAGGAACTCAAGATAGAGGATGTGGATATTTTATGTGGTAGGATGACCTTGGGCTCAGTCTAAGTTATTCTCCTATACCTTCAACACCTCTAAGTTCTTCTCTGGGACTTCAACACGTCAAAGTTATTCTCTAGAACCTTCTGGATCTGCACCGAGTCATGGAAAGGCAGAGTGCTCAAATTGTAAGTTCTTTGTGAAAAGATAAAGACACTAGAGACAAAGCTAAAGATACTGAAAGGGACACTAGAGATGGAAATGCATCCTAAGAATCATACATTTGAGTCAACTATAATACTTCACGAGCTTTATAATGACATAGGAAGACTTGGTTTGGAGTAGTTTTTCATTTAGCATTTGGAACGTAGTTCGTACGCTTTAATGTTTTTAATGTTTATGGATTTCGAATGTAATCCACATGCTTTGATGTTTAAACCTATATCAATTAGGAATGTAATTCATATTTGTTGTTGTTTAACTAGTATGTTTTTAACATTTCATCGATCATCACGCCATACTACTTGATTTTGAAAAATATAAAAAGTTATGTCATCTCCAAAATAAACACGATCAAATCGTCATATTAATCATTTTGCTAAGCAAATTCCTAATATTGGTCAACGTTTGGGCCAACTCCTCAATGGTTTTAGCAGGAAAATCGTGAGCCAAAAATCATTAATGGAAAAATGAAATATGAAAATAGGCATTGGGGAGGACATATGGTAGAGACGTGTCCTCCCTAATGTCCCTTGTAAATTTTTTTCTTATTTCAAGCATAGTCAAAGTTTGAAAATGTGATGTTTTATCTTTTAGCAGAGCTTGGGGGTGGGGGATTTGTGTCCTCTTTCTAAAAATCCGTCCCCCGTTTTCATTTTTCATGTAGTGTGTTGTTGTAGTTGCCAAACCATTGTACTAATTAGGGACAATTTTGAGGTTTTGGTTTAATATTAGGGTATAAAATTATCCGCGAGCTAATATCTTTCTCAATAAAAAATGATAAAATAGTGGGAGAATTCCCCATGAACGGAATCAAAGCTTCTCAGATTGTGAAACCAAAGATAAACAAGAAGAACATTTTAGAGGTGCACGGGTGAAATGGGTTCCCTGAGAAATCGATGATCCAAAAGATATATCAAGTCCTGGTCCTACGTAAAGGAGTTTATAAAGGTGATTTGTGTAGGAAACATACGTACAAGACTCAACTACCCATGGATAAGAACTTCGAGAAAGAAAAGATAAAGGCAGCAACCAGCGAGGTTCAAAAATGATGGGAGTCATGGAATTGTCATAGTTACTAAAACTGGATTGGAGAAGAAGGATGTCATATTGTTATATTCAAGGTTGTAGATGAAGGTGATGAAGATGAAGGTGATGGTGATGGTGATACTCAAGGACAACCTCATGGTGAATGTGGCAAAGGTGGTGAAGGTGGTGCTAAAGGTAAATGTGATGGTGAAGGAGTCACGTGAGGACTCCAATGTTTGATTTATGAAAAGACACAATAATATGGAGATTCCATGTTATATGTTTATGGTTTTTGATTTACAATGCTATTATGTATGCTTACGAATTGTTTGTTATTTCTCATACATAAGTGGAAATCTTAAAAGTATGTATCTTGCTACCTTGGAATAATTTCTCAAATATCAACTGGTATAATATACACCTTGTTTCTGAGAGTTGTGTAGTTTGCATGCATTTTATTGATCTCTCTTCTAGTTTCTATGTAAGTTGAAATCTTAAACAAGTATAATAACTTGCAAATTAGTTGGTTAGATCTTAGTAAATCATAGAATCAGTCCCTCTACTCAAGAATATCTTACTTCCTTCATACCATGCTTTAATGAGATTGAGTATTATTGTTGTTGTGATATACTAGTAGTAGATCTAAGTAAGAACTTGGTCACATGAAAGACCGTAAAATGTAATATATGAGGAGTAAATATAACATTACTCGACATAATACTCCCTGATCAAACAACATTTTCAAAAGGGAAAAATGACTGATATAGTTCTCTACTTTTGCATTTTTCCCATTTTTGGTACTCTACAATTTCTCACCATAAGTAAGTCATTCTAGATTTATGATATGTATAAATATGACATTCAACTTAATTTACTTAGGATGAAGTTCACAACCACGATCTCAAGTTCCCTTGACCAAGTTAAGTCACATCACCTGTTACACACCATCGTGTTTATTGTTACACAACCACGTGTTTATGAATATGATGCTTTGTTTGATGCCCCTGATATGTTACGAGATATACCTGTTGAATCACAACCAACAAATCGTGCACTCGGTCTCATTAATGTAGCTATACCAGTTACTCACAAACATAGAAGCAAATGTTGTAAATAAAGTGGAGGAAAGTTAATGGCAGAGTTAATAGATATTGCCATGTTGGCCATAATTTTATTGGTTCATGTATCCATTTTGCTCCTGCAATCAATTTATTGAACTAGATGTCACACCCCCAAATAGGGTCCCATCGGAATAAGCGTCCGGGGGCGTGACTGGGGAATTGGACATCACAAACACAAGTTACAAAGAACGACCTCTAGAGGGTACGTTTTAGAAATTCATACTTGTTACATTAAAAGATAAATAGTCTTACAATAATCCAAAGAAGTTTTAAAAAGATACGGAAGCGTAAATAAAGTTTGAGAAAATGTTTAAGAAGCATGATAAATTTAGAAGTCTTGAAAGTGGTAGACACATAGCAAAAGACTTCAACTAGTACCTTGAGCAGATATCCAAGCTAAGCACCTGAAAACATTGCTTAAAACATCAACATAAAATTGGTGAATTCATAGGTTTGGATTAAACAATATAAGGTGGATCACAATATTCAAAACGTATGTGACAATTATAACAGATACAATTTCACATAAAAAGGTATTTACGTTGCACTAAGCTCATGACACCGAGGCTCAATAAGTTTGCAGCATAGAGTCATGCCAAGTAAAGCTTGCCCTAGAGGTGTCCGACCAAATACCACATAATGTTCCGACATGGTATACATCCGTTGTTCGGCATCTCTGATACAATGAGCGCTACTCACCCGGATGGGGATAATTAGTCCCAATAGATCTATTTATAACACTCGCGCTCACTTAACCAGTACAGTCGGTCAAGAAATTAACGGTTCATGAAAGTGGGCAATAGTGGTCTAAACGCTACTTAGGCAACACGTAAACAGGAAAAAATATCACGTAAAGTACTTGTGTCGAGTTTTTAAAGCAAACAATGTTCTCACCCCAAAGTTGTAAAACGTTTATAAAAATAGTAGAAAAGTGGGGCTATGAACTCACAGTAAATGATGTAGTATAACGGCTGAACGAATGGTCACACGGTAATGCACGACTGTGCTAGGTCTCGACCTTAAAGTTAATGGTCGGGTTTCAGGAACGATAGGAAATTCTAAAGACGCCTAAGAGTTTGGAAAGTAGTTGTACGATTATTACGAGAAATGTTTTTATAAAGTTGGTTGTGTGGTCGTCGTAGTGGTTTTGACTCGATGTAACGTATCGCATTTATATATATAAAGTATAATAGGAAAATAAACAACGTAAATAAGTTTCGGCATTATACCCAGTAACCCAAAATAATAATTAAGATATTTTGATAATAATGTTTTTATGTTTTTAATTTACGTAATAAGTAATAGAAATTTTATATTTATAAAATTTATAAAACTTATATTTTTCGTCTGTTAGTCTGTATTAAAGAAAATACTTGAATATATAACGTAAATATGTATTTTAGTTTATTTATAAAATCTAAATTCAAAATATTATTTATTATTTATAAATATTATGTTTTCGTAAGGTTTTATAAAAATATATGTTTTCACAAATAATTCTAAGTATAAAGTTTTTATGAAATTTTGGCATGACCCGTTCGTAAATACTAGTTTTCCAAAGTCATAGACTTTAATCCCAAAACACTTTCAAACACTTTTCTTAAATCATCACATTTCCAAATATAGGTATTGTAAATACTAAGTTACGATAATACTAAGAAACGTTTATAAGTTCAAATAAGTAACAATCCTTTAATAAAAATAAGCCGAAAGTCCAATGGATCATTATTGGGCTTTTAGGCCCAATAAGCCTAAACGAATATCTAAAACGCAACAAGACCAAAATAAGCAAATGATTAGACAAGTAGTACATAGCTTATCAAATAAGCTACGGATAAGCTTATCCAATAAGCCATGCCGTGGGCTTATAAGCCACAGTTTGGGCTTTATGTTGGGTCGCGGCCCAACAAGCCAACCAAACAAGTACGGGCTAAATTAATGAGTCCGATAAGCAACTCGATAAGCAAATAAGTACCCAACTTATTCAATAAGCCAACACAAGCCAAGATAAGCCATCCAAATAGCCAAGCCGTGGGTTTCAAGCCACGGTTTGGGCTTGGATATTAGGCTGAGGCCCACGAAGCTATCTAGGTCCATGTGGGTTTATTTAATAAGTCCAATAAGCTTATTTCTTTAATAGGAAACCTAATAAGCCACGAAAATAAGTTTAGAAAAATAAGACAATACCAAATAAGCATAAAGTTCAAACCTTTATGGTTTGTTTTTGCGTTCGACGCATAAATAAGCACAAATAAACTCGATCGAGCTTATTAATAAGCTACGATATGCAATAAGCTTTAGGAAAAATATTTCTTTATAAAAGATTCACCACGACAACACAACTAATCTTTCCTTGTCTTTCTTTTTATAAATTTCGATCCATACTAAACCCTTTTGGGGTTTATGTAATTTTGAAAGCTTTGATTTTTAATAAATAACTTGTACAACTAGCTTCTAAACATCATTAGGATCAAGGAAGTACAAAAAGAATTTGAAAAAGATGAACTTACGGAAAAGAGGAACGAAGAATTGATCAAAACTAACGAACAACACGAACGGTGATTGTAATACCCCAAACTAACTATCTATATAAACCCCGAATACACTTGAGCTTCCAAAATCTTGATCAAATTTGAACAATGGTGGTGTTTGGGTGGTGCTTGGCGTCGGCGTACAAGAGAGAAAGGGAGAGGAGAGGAAACTTTGTGTGTGTATTTTTAGAGTGAGAAAGTATGAGAGAAAAATGAAATGAAATGAAGATTAAGTAGGAAACCAAAGGTGTCTAGGTTCATTGCAAGATTTGAACCTAGAACCTTCTTGATGGGAATCTTAGGTTGTTAGTCCTTAAGGGGGAAAGGCTAGCAACATTTTATGAGTGGTGTTGGAAGGGGGGGGAGCTAGAAGGGAACAAGGGGGTTTGCCAATCTTTGAAAGTTTAATCCTAATAAGAATCCTATGCTTCATTGATATTTTATTTCTATTCTTCTTAAGATATTTTCAAACGGTATTAACGTTATACGCAAAAACTAAAAACGCATGATAACTTCAAATAAAATTCCAAAAATTTAAATATCAACTCGAAACGTAAAAACGCGACAACTGTCGAAAGACTACATTAAATAGGAACTCACAACGTATCTGCTAATGATTCTCAGATATACACGGGATAACCTCCCGGTTAAATGTAGAATTACACGTAAGCATATAAGTCAAACTGAAATATGAAAAGTCAACGATGAAATCTTAATTTTTTTACAGGGTGTGATATCCTTTCCCCGTTAGAAAAGCTTTGTCCTCAAAGCTTAAGACGTGACGTTCGGTGCGGATACCGGTTTTGCAAATAGATGCGGGTATTTCTTCTGGAACTGATCTTCACATTCTTAGGTAAACTCAGGACCTCTCCTAGAGTTCCAACGAACCTTCATGATAGGTATATGGCTTTGCTTCAGACGCTTGACCTCACGGTCTATTATTTCGACCGGTTCCTCGATGAAGTGGAGCTTTTCTTCGATTTGATTCTCATCCAGTGGAATCACTTGTGTCTCGTCAGACAAACACTTTTTCAAGTTTGATACGTGTAAAGTATTATGGACTCGGCTGAGTTGCTCTAGAAGTTTGAGTCGATAAGCGACAGTTTCAACTTTAGCAAGAATCTTGAATGGTCCAATGTAGCGAGGGTTTAGCTTTCCCTGTTTTCTGAAATGTATCACTCCTTTCCATGTAGATACTCTCAATATTACCTTATCTCCCACTTGGAACTCAAGGGGTTTTCGTCTTACGTCGGCATAACTCTTTTGACGATCACGGGTAGCCTGAATTTGACTCTTGATTTGAATGATCTTCTCGGTCGTCTCACGAATAATCTCTGGGCCTGTGAGCTGACTGTCTCCAACCTCAGCCCAACAGATCAGTGATCGACACTTGCGACCATACAATGCCTCAAATGGTGCAGCCTTAATACTGGCGTGATAAATTTTGTTATACTAAAATTCCACCAATGACAGGTGTCTATCCCAGCCATTTCCAAAATCAATCACGCATGCACATAACATGTCTTCCAATGTCTGAATGGTCCTCTCACTTTGACCATCAGTCTACTGGTGATAAGACGTACTAATATCCAAATGAGTGATGAGGTCGCAAAACTTCACTCTAGTTTTACAACTCCCTAGGCAGTGTACCTAACCATTGTAGTGTAGTATAGGCAAGACTCGGGGATTGTTATCGTTCTCTAGGGGAATAGCACAGTGAAGGTCCAAACTAAACGTAACTAATATATAGGGGATTTGAAAGAAGATTATTTTTGTATTTTTATATTTTATGAAAGCAATTAAATCTCAGGTTTTACTTGGTAGGCTTCTCCTAACTCTATTGGCTTGTCACACTTGTGATGTATGTGTAAGTATTTCCTAGATGCATGACGAATTACATGAAAACACCGTCTAGTGATAAATAGCTAGATCAACACACATGCAAGGTAGTATGAAGACTATTACATGGCCTATAGGGAGATATACGCGCATTAAAATACTTAAAGGGGATCATCCACATATGGGTAAGGTAGTATGAAGACTATTACCTATGAAATCCTTTCTACACAATCATGTCTCTCTAGATCTTCGATACACCTAAGTAACTAGGGTTCTAGAGACTAAACATGCGCACACATCAACAAGAAGCAATATAGTTAAGATCTACATACCAATTCACATGCAATCATAAGCAAACACTTAAAAGATCTAGCCTAGCATGTTCAAGATAGAGGAAGCACAATTATATATCAAAGAATAAGACACATTGAAAGATAAGGGATAAAAGGACTTCACTATTATGAATCAAGCAATTAGGGATGGTATAGAAGGGTTGGGAAACCCTAAAATACTCCCAAAATCCGGTACAAGTCGACCTCCCACGAACTAAACCCTAATCCTCTATGATAATGTATATTGAGAACGTAAAATTCAAGTTTGTATATATAGAATTCAGACCACGATGGCGTCACATATTTTCAGACGCTGTCGCCAAGCTAGGGTTTCTAGGGTTTCATTATTTGATGGCTGATCCAGACGACGTCAAGAAATTCCAGACGGCGTCACGCTTCAATCTAGACGTGGTCAGAGCTTTTCCAGATGTGGTCTCCATAGCCTGGTCTTAAGTTATCATCAATCTTCATGCCCGTTAGCCATATTGTCCAGTTTCTTCCAAAATTAAGCCCAAGTCACGTGTATTTCCTCCAAATGTCTTCCAAGTGCTAAAAATGCAAAAAGAAACGATTAAGCACATATTCTTGATATATTTGCATGATTATAAGGGAAAAATGACCCCGAAAAAGTGTATAAACTTAGACCTCATCAAATGCCCCTACACTTGGGATTTGCTTGTCCTCAAGCAAATGAGCTTTTCTACCTAGACAATAGACATATCGGGGGCATTTAACTTACTCTTTCAAGGCTTTTATGGCACAACCTATTAGACCTCGTAACTAGAAGCACGGAAAAGATACAATAGCACCTCACAATAAGTGTTTGGATTCTCTCTCTCTCTCTCTCGGGTGTATAATGAATTATAACAAATGGAAATTGAAAATATAACACTCATTACCTGTCATAGCATACAAATTACCATAGGCTTGATACAGGATCAAACCTCCACTGCTAGCGTCAGTACTAATAGTTACTATCAAAGAGGTCTTTAAAGGGTTGTGATGTGTAGGTGTAATATGATAACATAGAAACGGAAATGGATAGGAAACATTTAGGGGTGACATTTGGGTAAATTTTGGGGTGAAGTGGTGAGTTAATTATCTTACGGGAATACACGCTAGTTTGGTTGCTAAGCCGAAGACTCTACCACTCGGACAAGATGTACAAACTCTACAAAACTCTACATCAAACTCTTTCTTTTTCTTTTCTAGACTCTATGATAAACATAAACAAATAAATAAACAAACACAAATGGTAGCCCGTACATTTTTTTCTACTTTATATATATATATTTGATTTTTTTGTACACTTTTGCCCTACCATTTGTATCATATAATACATCAATGGGTTTATAGATACACCCTTACATTTGAACTTTTACGTACTCGATAAAAAAACTAATCTAATGACCTGAATTAGTTGGATCAAAATAACATGGAGCCTATTTAACAAACATATGGGGGTCTTGACTTAACTTTTCTTCCCCATTCTTCCACAAAATAAATACTACCATGAATCCCAATCGTCCCAAAATAGTATATACAAGGATAAGGACTTAACAACCGTGTACTCCAATAATTAACTAGGATTTAACACAACAATGTACTAAAAGCGAGTACATATAAGGTAGGCTAAGGTTTTGGGTGTAACAATTGGTTGTAGGTATTGAATTTCAACTACTACATACTTCCGGAATAGTCTATTCAGGAATTCCTAGAAATCCCCTTTCGGTCGTTTTGTAATACATAGATAGAAGAAAAATGAAAAGGATAGGTTGAGGTTTCACTAGGGGAATCTCGCACTAAAAGTGAGTGCGAAGCAAGGGTGTAGGATAGTTATATAGTCGATGTGACCATAGTAACAATTACAGGTTTAAACATGGGTTAATCCTAGTGCCTCTTATCATTTAGCAATTCTTAATACTCACTACGCAGTCTCGAGATACATCACTAAAACAAGTTCTAGAATTTAATACACTACCGGTACACTCATATAATTTAATACCGATACCAATGCTCCAGAAAAGGCGCCAAAATTACACACGCACATCCATAATGATGGAATAGACATACATGATTGTACATTCCCTAACTCGAGAAAGCTAAAGGTATAAACTATCTTGGGTATCAAAGGTGGATACATGAATTCTTAAAGATCTAAAGGCATAAACCTCACAATTTGGGGGTGAATTCATTTGAGTGAAAGGGTTTTTGTGCTAGTCATATAATTCCCTGTCTAATGAGACGCTCTAGTACTAAGTTTCACTGGTATGTGCCATAAAAGTTTTTAAATTTGGGTCAAAATTACTTTCTACGCTATGTTTTGATATATTACTCATCATTTTAAGGACAAAGCAAAGACAAATGGTGGAATAGTTTCTAAGGCTTTTATTTTCCCCTACACTTATTACGAACATTGTCCCCAATGTTCTACAAAGTACTCGTAAATGAATAAAGGGAAAAGAAAAGAGAGAGACAGAAACTAGTACTCCCTTGGTTTTGCTCAAAGATGGAGAAGAAACAATGATCCCGGCTAAATCATCATCCGAGAATCGTCCACATAAAACTCCTAAGAACTTCCGGGCTTTCTCCTTATCAAATATAACCTGCAAATCAAAGACAAGATACAAACATACCTAGCGTAAAATCATCGGAATGATAGATATACAACTGTATAATTTTACGTTTTTGACTCAATGACAAACTATTGATTAAAGATAGGATGAATGTGTTAAAAGCATTCGTGGTTTCCTGTAGGTTTTTAAGCAATGTACAAATTCTGGAAATTATACAAAAAATTTCAAAGTCAAAAATTGAATTTTCTTGTAATGGGTTGGGGACGCCGTCAGGAAAATCCTGAAGCCGTCTCCACATACTGTAAAGAATTTTTTTTTCTTCAAAAATTTCTTGCACGCATATCCAATAAGTGTTTCCTGCAAAAATTTACTGCAAACACCACGAAATTTATTAACACAATCATATGACTCGATCACACAAGACGCGAATTAATCTAGATTACTTATTTGACTTGTTTGAAAATTGGCTCTTATAAACCAGGTTTTTCCCCTACACTTATTTTTGTAAAATACCTTTGAATGAGATTAAGACGAAGTTAAAAACAAAGGAAAGCATGATTACAAGTATTTTCAAACAATAATAACAAACAATAGAGAATTAAAACACACGACACACCTAAAATACAAGAATTAAAAGATCCAAATAAATGAGATACGCTCGGGTTGCCTCCTGAGAAGCGCTTGTTTTTGTTCGAGTCACGAGCTTGACTCTACCCTTATTTAACAGTCAAAAGGGAGGGTTCCCCTACACTTAAGGTCAAGTGAGGGTGATAGTAACGGTACATACCATTGTGGTAAGAAAGAGCCTTATGTTGAAAAGTGGTTGTTGAATTATATGCTCTAAATGGTGTGTTTCTTTAATTCTACCATTTTCTAACTCTTTTGGTTCCATGGGTAAACTAAGTCCTCTTCCTAGAAAAGAAACTTCCTTAAATTCTAATTCCCAATCATCTTCTATCATCTTCAATTTTGAAAAATTAACATCTAGAGATCCACTTTGTCCTAATAAATCTGGTTTAAACCCATAATGTTTCTTAAGGTCATCTATACATGGGTGATAATAGAAATACACATCCTTAGGGTAGAAAGATGCCACGTGAGGTGTAGGCCATGTATGAATGGTTAGATGATCTGCTACCTTCATCCTAAAACTATCCGGACTATGTGGTTTGATGGGTGGTTCGGGGCCTCGCTTGTCTCATAGATTTGTGCATAAGGATAGAATATTGGGTAAAGGTTGAGGCTTCGGTTCATCAACACTATGAACTCCCCTATAACTAAGAAAGAGGTCATGATTACAAGTATTCAAGCCTAAATCTTCTAGTTTCATATGGTCCAAAGGTTCTACCTTCATCGAGATTCCTATGGTCTCATCTACTTCTTCCAGGTAAGTCACGGGTGGTGTGTATACCTCAAATAATGGGAGGACTTGTGGGAAATTTTCCACGTCATGTCGAGACTTGACGTTTTGGTTTTTCTTTGTACCAGGCTTAAAGCCAAAGGTACTTTTCCTTACAAGAGGTAGACTAGGGAAGATGGTACGGACGTACCTAATACACAGTGGCTTTGGTGAGACTAATTTTGGATCAGACAATGATGTTTCTATAATAAGGGATCCTAATGGTTTACTATCACTTGGTGATTCTAACTCCTTAGTATCAGGAAACCTTGTGATCTTTTGAATCTTCTTATTCTCCTTGATTCTTATCTTGTCCTTTAACTTCTACATAACTATGAGGGACAATTGCATGAATTCGTTGCCGATGGTACTCATGTATTCTTCAAGTTGGCGTAATTCCTCTTCTTGATCACGGATGAAACTTATAATAATTCCTTCGAATTTTTTTTGACGGGGTGGTTCAGGGAATGATTGCCATAAGTTCTTACTTCTTCCCACCCATGAAACTGCTTCCTTCATGAGTAAGTCAACTTGACATTCCATGGCTTCTAGTTTCTGTTCCATGTCGGTGGCCAGTGGTTCTCGAGAGAGAGATTCTAAGGTCGATGGTGGATTCACTTTCTCCATAATGAAGAAAGGAATAGTCGATGAAAAATTACGAACAAACACACAAAGAAAAGATAGACTACAAGAAAGATAATAATAAGAAAATAAAAATCTCACTCGAAAGGATTCAAGTAAGTATATCTAAGTCAAAATAAAATTCGAGACCTACGCTATTCCCCAGCAACGGTGCCAAAAACTTTGATGAGGTCGTAAAACTTCACTTTAGTTTTACAACTCCCTAGGCAGTGTACCTAACCGTTGTAGTGTAGTATAGGCAAGACTCAGGGGTTGTTATCGTTCTCTAGGGGAATAGCACTATGACGGTCCAAACTAAACGTAACTAAGATCTAGGGGATTTAAAAGAAGATTATTTTTGTATTTTTATATTTTATGAAAGCTATTAAATCTCGGGTTTTGAAGGTGGTTTGTTTTATACTACTAATTAAACTAAATTAAACTAATTAAGATAAGGGGATTCATATGATAAAGGAGTAGTGTTTACTTAATCATGCATAATCCTTGGTTGCTTCTCCTAACTCTATTGCCTTGTCACACTTGTGATGTATGTGTAAGTATTTCCTAGATGCATGACGAATTATACGAAAAGCGGCCGTGTTTACGTGTACATTTAGCTAGAGCAACATACATGCAAGGTAGTAGAAAGACTATTACAATTCCCCAAGGAGATATAACACGCATTAAAATACTTTAAAGCTGGATCATCCATATATAGGTAAAGGTAGTATGAAGACTATTACCAATGGTATCCTTTCTACACAATCATGTCTCTCTAGATCTTTGATACACCTAAGTAACTAGGGTTCTAGAGACTAAACATGTACACACATCAACAAGAAGCAATATAGTTAAGATCTACATACCAAATTCATATTGCAATCATTAAGCAAACACTTTAAAAGATCTAGCCTAGCATGTTCAAGATAGATGAAGCACAATTATATATCAAACAATAAGACATATTGAAAGATAAGGGATAAAAGGACTTCAGTATTATGAATCAAGCAATTAGGGATGGTATAGAAGGGTTGGGAAACCTTAAAATACTCCTAAAATCTGGTACAAGTTGACCTCCCATGAACTAAACCCTAATCCTATATGATAATGTATATTGAACACGTAAAATTCGAGTTTGCATATATAAAATTCAGACCGCGACGGCGTCATAGATTTTCAGACGCCGTCACTAAGCTAGGGTTTCTAGGGTTTCATTATTTGACGGCTAATCCAGACGACGTCAAGAAATTCTAGACGGCATCACGCTTCAATCCAGACATGGTCAGAACTTTTCCAGACGTAGTCTCTACTGCTCGGTCTTGAATTATCATCAATCTTCATACCCGTTAGCCATCTTGTCTTGTTTCTTCTAAAATTGAGCCCAAGTCATGTGTATTTCCTCCAAATGTCTTCCAAGTGCTAAAAATGCAAAAAGAAAGGATTAAGCACATATTCTTGATATATTTGCATGATTATAAGGGTAAAATGACCCTGAAAAAGTGTATAAAATTACACCTCATCAACAAGTACCTAGGGCTTTCTGAAGTGATTGCCAAAAATGTGAGGTGAATTTGATGTCATGATCGAAGATGATCGAGACCGGCACTTCATGCCTTGAGACAACTTCCTTCATGTATTGTCTCATTAATTTCTCCATAGAGTCGGTTTCCCTTATAGACAGGAAGTGAGCAAAATTAGTGAGACGGTCAACGATTACCTAAATCGCATCTAGACCGGTTACCGTCTTTGGCAATTTGGTAACAAAGTCCATCGTAATATTTTCCCATTTCCACTGAGGAATCTCCGATTGAACCAATAGTCCAGATGGTTTTTGACATTCGGCCTTCACCTTAGCACACATTAAACACTTACCGACGTAGGTGGCGATCTCTGCTTTCATGTTGGGCCACTAGTACAACTTCTTCAAGTCATGGTACATCTTATCTAATCCAGGATAGATGGAATACTTTGACTTATGCGACTCGTGCATAATCAAAGCTCTCAAGTCTCCAAGATACGTAATTCAACTCCTATTCTTCAAACACAATGTTCTGTCAGCACGGGGTTTGAGTTTCTTAATCATGTCGTGTAGGTCTTCAGTCACATAATTCTCTTCTTTCCTAGCCTAAGCTTGTGCATTTAAAATTCATATGGGAAGATTCAATCCAATTGTCATCACTAAAGCTTGAACTCGCAGTGGCTTAATCCTTTCCTTTCGGCTCAAGGCATCAACCACCACGTTCGCCTTTCCTGAGTGGTAACGAATCTCATAGTCGTAGTCGCTCAGTAGTTCCAAGCATCAACGTTGTCTCATGTTCAACTCTTTCTGATCAAGAATATGTTGCAAACTCTTGTGATCAGTGAACACGACACACTTCGTTCTGTAGAGATAGTGTCTCTACATCTTCAAGGCGAACACAACCGCTCCAAGCTCAAAGTCGTGTGTAGTATAATTATTTTCATGAATTTTGAGTTGGTGTGACACGTAGGTTATGACCTTCTCCTTTTGCATCAAGACCGCGCCCAATCCTTTAATTGAAGCATCGCAATACACCATGAAGTTCTCACCCCCTTCGGGTAAAGCCAAAATCAGCGCACTACACAGTTTCTATTGAAACATCTAAAAAGTAGCGTCCTCCTTTTCTCCCCAATCGAACTTCACGCTCTTCTGACTCAGCTTCATCATAGGCTTTGTGTTTTTCTAAAAACCTTTGATGAATCATCGGTAATAACCAGCAAGGCCTAAGAATTAACGAATGTTGGTTGGAGTCTTGGGTGACACCCAATCCTTGATTGACTCAATCTTAGTAGGATCAACATGAATGCCTTTGCTATCAATCACGTGAGCGAGAAATTATACCTTTGACAGCCAAAATTCACACTTTAAAAACTTGGCGTACAACTCCTCCTTCTTAAGCAATTCCAAAATTAACTTAAGATGCTCTTCATGCTCCTTCTTATTCTTGGAGTAGATCAAAATGTCATCAATGAAAATGATCATAAATCTATCCAGATACTGTTTACACACCCAATTCATTAGATCCATGAATACCGCCGGTGCGTTGGTCAACCCAAAAGGCATTACTTGGAACTCGTAGTAGCCATAACGAGTCCTAAACGCCGTCTTTGGAATGTATTCCTCTCGAACTCTGATTTGGTGATAGCCGGATCTCATTTCGATCTTAGAGTAGATGCTTGACCCTTGAAGTTGATCAAACAGATCATCGATTCTAGGAAGTGGGTATCGGTTCTTCATAATTAGTTTGTTTAGTTCACGGTAGTTGATAGACATCCGAAAAGATCCATCTTTCTTTTTGACAAACAAAACTGGAGCTCCCCAAGGTGAGGAACTGGGTCTGATAAATCCTTTGTTAGAAAGTTCTTGCAACTGAGCAGATAACTCTTGCATTTCAGATGGTGCTAACCTATACGGGGATCGTGCTACTAGAGAAGCGCCAGTGACTAAGTCGATTTGAAATTCAACTTGTCATACTGGTGGAAGTCCAGGAAAGTCTTCTGGAAAGACTTCCGGAAAGCCTCGTACAGTCGGTACATCCTCAAGTCGCTTCTCCTCCGACTTGTCCTTGGCTTTCTCCACCGTAACTTACGCAAGAAAAACTTGCAACCCTTCTGGATGTACTTCTGAGTTTTGGTGCATGAAATGAGACTCAATCACGATTTGTTTCCACCATGATATCCATCGCCTTGGATCATCAACACTTCATCTCCATAAGGAACAAGAACGATCTTCTCGTCACAAATGATCACGCCGTGGTATCTCGCTAGCCAATCCATGCCGATAATGAAGTCAAAATTTCCTAGTTCTACGAGCATTAGGTCAATATTGAATAGATGTCCTAACATTCCTAACATGCAGCCTCTAAGTATGATATCAGTTTTTGAGGTACTTCCGTCGGCTAACTCAACCGCATAACTAACATCTAAAGTGGATGGGATGACATCAAGTAAAGCACTAAAGGTAGTCGACAAAAAACTCCTATCGGCGCCCAAATCAAACAGCGTAGATGCATAACGATTATTGAGAAGAAATGTACCCATGCCAACATTGGAATCGAGACCAGCTCCTCCTCCTCATAAGGCGTAAGCTCTTCCTTTCGCTTCATTCAACTTGTTACCAGTCTTGTTACCATAATTATGATTCTTTAACTTAGGAAATGCACTCCTATAATGTCCCTCTCTACCACACTCATAGCAAGTGATACCCCTTTAATTATGCATTAAAGGTCATTGAGCTACTGCAGGAACTACAGTTCTACAATCTTTGGCCATATGCCCAACATTCTTGTAGTTCATGCACTTTACAGTACATTACCCTTCATGGTGTAGTTTGCACTTGTTGCAATAGGGTAAAGACCCAACGTAACTCTTCCTCTCACCATTCCTAATGGTGTATGCTCTGGTCACGTTCTGTCCACCAACATTGTTCCTCTTAAATGGTGGTTGTTGTACACGGTTATCCCTTGGGTTGTTATCAAACCTCATCTTATTCTTAGCATTCCTAGCGGTGTAACCCTTCAACTCCTGGTCTATTAAGTTGTTGGCAATACAAATAGCATCTTGAAGTCTAGTGGGCTCAGCAGCAATCGCATTCCCTTAGATGTTATCCAGGAGTCCTCCGACGAACTTCTTAACTCGGTCCTCCTCTTCTAGGACCATCTTAGTGCATAACAAAATCAGTTCTTGGAACCTCTAGGTGTAAGCAATCAAATCATTCCCCTTCACAGTTAAGTTCCACAACTTCATGAGTGCCTTCCACTTCATGGCATAAGCAGTCTCAACTCCTACTGTCCTCTTATGAGAGTTCCACCAAGTCAATGAATTGTTCAATAGTGTGCATGTGGCATACTTCACTTGATACTTCTGTGGGCAGTTGATGATGTGGAACATGGTTTCCATCTTCTCGAACCATCTAGTAAAACCAATAACACCTTCCGTTTCTTTGAAGTTAAGTGGTTGACATTTCAAGAAATTATTAATAGGTACACTCACGAGCAACATGCACAAAGCCTCCAGCATTCTCATTGGGGTTTCCATTCCCATTTCCGTTACCATTTCCATGGTCACCTCCATTATCTTCCTCTTGCTCATCCCCACTTTCCATCATGGGTCCTTGATTTTGGTTAACATCGTGTGCCTCCAAAGCTTCCGTCACACGTCGGGTGATCATTTCTTCAATTGCTTCAGTCGACATTCCAGAACGTGTAGTAGGCATTGTTCTATATTATAAGAACATAGGATATAGTAAGATTTTGGGTGGATGGGTGATGTTTCATCATGTAGGTGTTATTTATGATTGTTCAAGTTTTAAATTTATATTTTGCCGACTTTACCTAAAACAACACTTTAACGGGCAGTGTACCCGATCGGATGGAGTTTTGTGGTAAGTAGGGTGTCGATCACTAAGAGCGAGAAATAATCTTTTATTTTATTAATATTTTAGTTAACTGAACTAAGTTAATTATATTCTAAGTTAAACCTATGCTAAACCTATGTTAATCCTAATTCTAATGGATAAGGGGGTTTTCAGTCTGAGAGACTGGCATGGGTTTTGTGGTGACTTAGATCAATTCAAGATACAAAAACACAAGCAAGAAAACATACAAAAGATAGAAGAGCGGTCTAGCCAAATATAAGAAAACTGTATTAGCCATGATTAATCCAATTAAAAAGCTGGTTTATTTATTAGTGCAATGAGTGCTTATCTTGAGGCGGCATATCATTCTTAAGACTTAGGCAGTACTTCTTCCTAAGACCTAGACACGAAGAATTCTATCACAATTAAACTCATCCGCATAAAACATCCTTATTTGCTGATTATAATCTATCTTAAGGACTAATGGTGATCTTGTTAAACCCTAGCTCATAGAGACTTTACCCACTTACTGCTTAAAGGCAATTCATACACTAGTAATCCACTAGCCAAGTCTTTACCAATTGATTAAGAACATACTCGTTGATCCCAAAGGTCACCTGCCGGTCCAACTAAGCTCACAATCTAAAGGCAAAGATAGGTCATTATTTGTGATCCTATTGATCTAGATGTATAAATCACTATATGGAGAGCCATCCTGACATCTAGCTAACTTGGTCTGTATCACTAGATCCAATTGAATGATAGGTCGCATACAAAAGCACGTAAGTAAGTATAAATTGATAAAAATAAACAAGCAATCAAAGATAAATTAAGCAATCGATATAAAGAAAACAAACATTCAAATCTTTATAATAATGGCTAATACCCAAGGGTATTAGCCCTCAAATGTCATAATCAATACAAAAGTAATAATCCAACCAAGGTAAACTAACCGAGTTAAACGAATGATACCAAACATTGAACGATTACAAGAGTATAGGAGATTACAAGGTGTTTCCTATAGAATTGATAGCTTTGCTTGACCTCTTCTGCTCTTCTTGTCTTATGAAAATCAACTTTTGTGGTTTAGGTATCATAAATATGATCAAGCACACTGAAAAACCCGTTTTTAAGCTTTCTATTTGTAGGGTCTAGAATTTGGTCGATACGGCGTATCGAGATACTTCGATACAACGTATCAGGAGTTTCTTAGAGTAGGGTCCACGTTTGATATCTTCCAGAATTTTCACATTCTATATCTTGAATACAACGTATAGGTTCCTTCTGGATACGACGTATTGATCTTTATTCCTTCGTGGTTTCTTGTGAAGTGCAGGCATATATACGCCGTATCTTCCTTGATGGATACAGTGTATAAGATGTCAGTACAATAATCTTAAAATTTATCGTTTAAGCTCTAGAATGCGTGCCTTTTTGCTAATCTTTACCAAGTACTCCATAATTACTACAATTCTCAAATATAAACGATTAAGTACTAATTCTTTGCAATAATTATACAAAATGGGTTATATACATAGGGATACAATTATGCATAAAAGTGACGTTATTTGATGTCATCAAATAATCCCCCCACTTGAAATCTACTTGTCCTCAAATCTAGCCTTATGAAGTTTATGAAATGTATCCCTAAGGATTTATCCGTTAAGCAAGTATTGAATCAATTACAAGTCACAATCCCAACACTCACGAAATAGGAAGATGAAAACACTCAAATCACTCAACTAATTCTATCATAGGCTTGGCAAGGATACACATCTCCATCACTAGAGCTAAGGAGTAAGAAGTTTATAAAGGTAAATTGGGTTTTATGATAAGGCTTAGGGTTGATAATTCAAGCAATCTTTCACCAAAAGTACCACACCAACAAGGCAGCTAAATCACACATATATAGCCGTAATGACAGAATAGACATGTGTGTTTGATCACATCCTCATTCGAGTTTAACCAAGGGTTAAGATGAAGAATGATATAGGGTATGGATCTTATAACTTTTACTAAAAGTAGTAAACCAACAAGGCAGCTGAATCACAAATACATGGCCGTAATGACGGAATAGACATGCATGACTCGATCATATCCTTATTCGAGTAAAACCAACGGTTAGTCATTAGGAAAGGAAATAAATTGTTGTTAAATAAAAATTTACGAAACAAAAGAAACAAGTCAAGCAGATAAGGTAACCAAGTTCCGAGACACTTTTTTCCCGACCGTACACCAATGATAAAAGACTCAAAATATTTACACAAACGTCTTGATCATTGATCAAAAACAAAAACCTAAGTTGGCGTTCCCACAATGATCAACTCCCAATCATCCCATACTTTACATACTTTTACAAAGACAAGTGGTGATATCTACCACTTTATACAAAACTTTACATCGTTGATTTATTGTACGTATCAACGAATAATCAATCCTTCAAATAATTCCATCGGTCTAAGGCTTTTCGAACCGACTATCTTCCAACTTTCCTCCTCTTTTTTTATTGCGATTTTCTGATTTTTCAATTTTTTTTCATACTATACTACGAATCTCGGTGTAATTTCACCATCTTTACGATCATAATAACTCCGTATAATTCCTTCGATAATTCTTCATTCTTCGGAAGTACCAATAATTGTGATGGTAGTAAATATACATGAGTTTTGACTACTTTTACATCCCAATTGCAATGTGCAAATTTCCCAACCATACCGGAGATAAAAAATGACACAAGACATCAGAAATACATACTTTACACTTTAAGCAACTAGCAACTATAAATGGACTTAATCTAACAGGGTAGGCTAAGGTGTAAAGGTGTAACGAAACAAATAGTTGGTGTGAAAAAGAATGGAATGGCTCAACAGGTTTTTCTAGGGGTATCTTACTCTTATAATGAGAGTAAACAAAGGGTTTATACGGGGGTTAACTAACCAGTGTAGTTAGTTAATAAAAAAACATATAAAGGCTTTTTAGGTGTAATCCTAGAAATTTACCAATTTAAACAAGTTACTCCATCTAAATCCATAGTACTCATTATTGTGGTCTCGAATAGATATACCAATCCAAGTTCTAAAGTCTACAACATCACAAGCACACTCATATTTTTGTGGAATTTTGGGTAAACATTTGGAAACGGATAAGGCTTAAATTCTCACAATATCTAATAAGGGTTATGTGTGTAGGTTATGTATCAAGTAATTTCACAAAAGTATGCTTGCAATTTTTTTAAATTTGAGCCTAATTTAAGCATTTTATGTGAAAAATAGGACAAGCATCATTCTAATTCTCATCCCCCACTTAAATTATACAACGTCCTCGTTGTATAGATAAAACATTAAAAACGAGAAATAAAAGAATTAGAATGAGAAACTTCCTTGATATTTGCTCGATAGATTCTCCATTGTGATTTCATGAGCAAGAATTCTAGATTTATAAATACTCCACCAACGTTGTCGATTTCTTTTCCAGCGAGGTCATGTATAAATTCTCAGAAAACAAATGCAATTCTATCTCCGTGTATTCGTTGGTTAGACTCGAAATAAAAACCTAAAAACTGTACAGGAAGTCGATATGCCGTATCCATACCCCAGGATATGCCGTATTGGAACCTGTATTGACTGGTCAGTCGTCTAATACGCTGTATTCATTTTATGAATACGCCATATAGACTGAACTGACGAAAAATTAAAGTGCAAAAAAATAAAGACTGGATAACGTCCAGACAATCAATACGCCATATCCATAGGGTTTGGATACACCGTATAGATAGTCTGGGAAGACAGACTCGATAAGAAAATTGAAAATACATTCCGGGTTGTCTTCCGGCAAGCACTTTTGTTTACAGAAAAGTCTTTAAGTTAGACTTGCCCCAGTTTAATCCCATCCTTATAAAACAACTTGGGGTTGAACGGGATGCCAAATGGCATATACAAATTCTTAATAAGATTTAATAGCATCCCGTTGTTAAGATAATTCCAAGCCATGATATTAACATTTAATTTCTTGACAAAAGTTTTAGTTTTGAAAAATTTGTTAGATGTATCATGACTTGTTTTCAAAAGCTTATTTTGACCCATGTACATAGGCACCATCATCGGTATTTATTACATCAGGTAACGGTTTGACAGATAAATCCCCCGAAGAGTGTTCAATATCGATTTTATCATCATCATTGTCCTCATCCGATTTTGAATCATCGAGATAAATTACGTTAAAAGGAAATAGATCATTAAAGTATAAAACATTTTGTTCCTCATCATCACATTCAGACAATGATGTTTCATCTTTCAAATTAAATTCATCGATATGTTGAGGACTTACAGTAGGTTTAGTTAAGAAATCTAATTTAGATGCTAGAGCATCATTATAAACAATGGCTGGAAATTCTTTCTCAAAATCTTTAAAGTAGTCTAAATCATCAAAATAACTGACCGTAGGCTCGGGTGATGGAAACGAAGGCATATTGACTTTATCATTATTATGTTTTGAATATGTTTTTAAATCGTTGACAAAAATTATTTTATAAGAAAATGAATTTTTGTCACAAATTACCGTGTAATCTTCATCGTCGGATTCGTCAAACGAAATTCTAAAGTCAATTTCATTGTCGTTAAGAGAACTTACCGTGGGTTCATAGGTGAGCGTTATTTCATATGTTAACGCATCATTTAAAACTATAGCTGGGAATTTAATTTCAACATATCTTAGGTCGTGAACGTCTTCATCATACCAGATCTTACCATACATAGCAGTTTCCTAATTATACACCTTACCACACCTACGAGCATTTTCTTCCTCAAGCCTGATATACTCCTACATAGTAATGCTGGGGTCGTCCATTTTAACCTGTAATAAATTCGCTAGGAAAGAAATCTATCAAATAGCTTAATATGTCGTATTCAGTGAACTCAATACGCCGTATTGATGATGGAGTCGAATACGCTGTATTGGTTTGACAAAATTTATACGCCGTATCCAAGAAGTTGAATACGCCGTATTGAGTATTCGACTCAGAAAAATTATAGCGAACTGTAATAATGCAGAAAACACACAAACACACAATATGCAAAATATACAATGCAGAAAATAAATCAAACACACAAAATCAAGCACACACAAAAATTAAACTAAATGCAAATTAAACTAAGCTATACTAAACTTAACTAAAACACTAATAAAGAAAAGAATTAAACAACTTCACACCCCGACAGCGGCACCAAAAACTTGATGTGTCGTCGTGTAGGTGTTATTTATGATTGTTCAAGTTTTAAATTTATATTTTGCCGACTTTACCTAAAACAACACTTTAACGGGAAGTGTACCCGATCGGATGGAGTTTCGTGGTAAGTAGTGTGTCGATCACTAAGAGCGAGAAACAATCTTTTATTTTATTAATATTTTGGTTAACTAAACTAAGTTAATTCTATTCTAAGTTAAACCTATGCTAAACCTATGTTAATCCTAATTCTAATGGATATGGGGGGTTTTCAGTCTGAGAGACTGACACGGGTTTTGTGGTGACTTAGATCAATTCAAGACACAAAAACACACACAAGCAGACAGGCAAAAGATAGAAGAGCGGTCTAGCCAAATATAAGAAAACTGTATTAGCCATGTATTAGTGCAATGAGTGCTTATCTCGAGGCGGCATATCATTCTTAAGACTTAGGCGGTACTTCTTCCTAAGACCTAGACACGAAGAATTCTGTCACAATTAAACGTATCCGCATAAAGCATCCTTATTTGGTGATTATAATCTATCTTAGGGATTAAAGCAATGGTGATCTTGTTAAACCCTAGCTCATATAGACTTTACCCACTTACTGCTTAAAGGAAATTCATACACTAGTAGTCCGCTGGCCAAGTCTTTACCAATTGATTAAGAACGTACTCATTGATCCAAGGGTCACCTTCCGGTCTAACTAAGCTCACAATCTAAAGGCAAAGATAGGTCATTATTTGTGATCCTATTGGTCTAGATGTATAAATCACTATATGGAGAGCCATCTCGGCATCTAGCTAACTTGGTCCGTATCACTAGATCTAATTGAATGATAGGTCGCATACAAAAGCACGTAAACAAGTATAAATTGATAAACATAAACAAGCAATCAACGATAAATTAAGCAATCGATATAAACAAACCAAACATTCAAATCTTTATAATAATGGCTAATACCCAAGGGTATTAGCCCTCAAACGTCATAATCAATACAAAAGTAATAATCCAACCAAGGTAAACTAACCGAGTTAAACGAATGATACCAAAAATCGAACGATTACAAGAGTATAGGAGATTACAAGGTGTTTCCTATAGAATTGATAGCTTTGCTTGACCTCTTCTGCTCTTCTTGTCTTCTGAAAATCGACTTTTGTGGTTTAGGTATCATAAATATGATCAACCACACTGAAAACCCGTTTTTAGGTTTTCTATTTATAGGGTCTGGATTTGGTCGATACGGCGTATCGAGAGACTTTAATATGGCGTATCGGGGGTTTCTTAGAGTAGGGACCATGTTTGATATCTTCCAGAATCTTCACATTCTATATCTTAAATACGGCGTATAGGTTCCTTCTAGATATGGCGTATTGATCTTTATTCCTTCGTGGTTTCTTGTGAAGTGCAGGCATATATACGTCGTATCTTCCTTGATGGATACAGTGTATAGGATGTCAGTACAATAATCTTAAAATGTATCGTTTAAATACCAATTCTTTGCAATAATTATACAAAATGGGTTATATACATGGGATAAATGATGCTATAAAAGTAGCGTTATTTGATGTCATCAATGGGAATCATCATAACGTTAGATAGAAGTAGACAGATCATCTCGCACGGGGATACAAGATTTATAATAGGTTTACGATAATGCTACAATTAAAATATATAATAACACGTTACGTAAAACATAGAAAGAGAATATCATTATGTAAATAACATCATAACATAGAAAATACATAACTACGCTTCATATAATAGAATATAGTCGGTTACATCACGGTTCTCGAAAAGGTAGGATTTACATATCCCCAACGCTACTGCTACTCGATACCAACTACCGTGCTACCGATCGATACATACGAAATAGTAGAGTAAATCTAAGAGTGATAACCTAAATGTCTCCTAGCATAGGTCTCGAGCCTCCCGAGTCTCACCCGATTGTAAAAGCAAAAACAACGATTCTGCCTTAAATCTCGCTAAGCGTATGTCATACGACGTCAAAGTCGATCAATCTGCTCTATCTCAACATAAAGCATACCTCTGAGCCTCACGTTTTCTCTCTTAAATGTCCCAATCCTCTCTGACATAGCAACACTTTGCTGACTAGTTGCCATCATCCTATGACCCTGATCTCGCTGAACACTCTCAATAACCCTAACCCTATGAACAAGTATCTTTAACATGTGATCATATAGCTCCTGCATGACCACGTCTAATCCTCTCTGCATAATCTCTAAAGATCTATCAGCACTAACAAGGTCAGGAAAATCCTGTCTAGTAGGCTCGTAAACGTCGTCGGTAACTACCGGTCCAATCCTAGGATCTATCTCAATCTCAACGGTGTCTCTCGTACTAGAGTCGGCCTCCTCCTTAGCCTCGATCCCAACATCAACTCTATCATCCGTCTCCCTAGCAGCTACGACATCTGCAGTCGCAATGCAAGCATCGATGTCTGCCTAAACATCAGAATCAATATCTAGCTCGGTATACAGCTCATAACTATCCTCTGAACTAACCTCAAAATCGGTCGCGGAATCGGAACCTCTAGTCCTCTTACGAGGTGGTAATAGATCTGTACATACGAGAGATAATTCTCCGGGTACGGGTGAAGCTGTGGGTACTGAAGTAGTAGGGGACCTACATCTCTTACGAGATGGCCTCGCAGAAATGTCAGCTGGTGAATCAAAAGGAGAATCTGGTGTAGAATGACTTGATGAAGTATCCGATGAATAGCCTGATGCTGAATCTGATGCAGAATCTGGTGATGAGTCATTTGATGTGAAACAGTCTGATGAAGACTAATCAGGTGGGTATCTCAATGCAAGTCGGCATGTAGGTAATGGTCCAACCCTCTTCCTCGCAGTCACCATCTGTACCGACCCATTAGGATGGGTGCGGTACGATCGACCAAAAGGAATCTTCTGATCAGGTGAGATAAGAATAGCACGTCGGTGACGAGCTCCAGGTAGTGCAGGTAAGATCTGGCGAGTAGGTGGTGAATTATGAATCGGTGATGATGGTGTATCCGAAGAGTCATTGTCAGATGAATCAGTGTACATGAATGGGGAAGTGTACGGTATGGTAGGTACAATGGGTGGAATAGTGGTGTCTCAGTGGGAATCAATGGTGTGTCATCATGAGTAGTAGGTGGATCAATATTAGGTACAGTGGATGGTATGGTAGCAGGAATCGTGACAAATAGGATAACTCGAGCAGTGGACGTACCCACGCTCTCATCTGATGAATCCGAAGAAATCAAGATGACAGAAATAGCCATGACCTGCACAAGCAACAATTTATATAAATCTCTTTATATCAACCATGCATTATGCAGGGGAAAACTAAACGAATATAATGTAGGTAAATACATTATGCAAATTATATAGGGCGATATAAAATTAACATTTACGTAAAATAATAATATTATAATTATTATATACGTAAGGCAAAGATGGAAGCACGTATGGCACATATAATTCACGTAAGGATCACATACTGGTTATAGACCAGACCTAATTTTTCTACCTGGTTCTGTATAACCTTGGCTCTGAATACCACTCTATCACAACCCCAAATAGGGTCCCGTCAGAATAAGCATCTGAGGGCGTGACTGGGAAATTAGACATCACAAACACAAGGTACAAAGAACGACCTCTAAAGGGTACGTTTTAGAAATTCATACTTGTTACATTAAAAGATAAATAGTCTTACAATAATCCAAAGAAGTTTTAAAAAGATGCGGAAGCGTAAATAAAGTTTGAGAAAATGTTTAACAAGCATGATAAATTTAGAAGTCCTGAAAGTGGTAGACACATAGCAAAAGACTTCAACTAGCACCTTGAGCAGATATCCAAGCTAAGCACCTGAAAACATTGCTTAAAATGTCAACATAAAGTTGGTGAATTCATAGGTTTAGATTAAACAATATAAGGTGGATCATAAGATTCAAAACGCATGTGACAATTATAACAGATACAATTTCACATAAAAAGGTGTGTACATTGCACTAAGCTCATGACACCGAGGCTCAATAAGTTTGCAGCATATAGTCATGCCAAGTAAAGCTTGCCCTAGAGGTGTCCGACCAAAGACCACCTAATGTTCTGACATGGTATACATCCATTTTTCGGCATCTCCGATACAATGAGTGCTACTCACCCGGATGGGGATAATTAGTCCCAATAGATCCATTTATAACACTCGCGCTCACTTAACCAGTATAGTCGGTCAAGAAATTAACGGTTCATGAAAGTATGGGCAATAGTGGTCTAAAAGCTACTTAGGCAACACGTAAACAGGGAAAAATCTCACATAGTACTTGTGTCCAGTTTTCAAAGCAAACAATGTTCTCACCCCAAAGTTGTAAAACATATATAAAAATAGTAGAAAAGTGGGGCTATGAACTCACAGTAAATGATGTAGTATAACGACTGAACGAATGGTCACACGATAATGCACGGCTGTGCTAGGTCTCAACCTAAAATTAAACGGTCGGGTTTCAGGACCGATAGGAAATTCTGAAGACGTATAAGAGTTTGGAGAGTAGTTGTACGAATATTACGAGAAATGTTTTTATAAAGTTGGTTGTGTGGTCATCGTAGTGGTTTTGACTAGATGTAACGTATCACATTTATATATTGATAACATCAAATAACGTCACATTATTATTATCATTTATCCCATGTTTCTTATCCCATTTGATATAATTATTGCATGAATTGGTACTTAATTGCTTGTATTGAGTTTTGCAGTAATTATGGAGCACTTGGTGAAGATTTACGCAAAGGCACACATTTTGGAGCTTAAACGAAGACATTTGAAGAATCTGTCTCTGACAACCCATATGTCGTATCCAGCTAGAAGATACGGCGTATCCGTGCCTGCACTTCACCAAATACCACGAAGACTCAAGAGCCTATACGCCGCATCTAGAAGACCCATACGCCATATCCAAGATATAGTTTGGAAGATTCTGAAAGATATTAAATGTGGTCCCTACTCTAAGAAACACCTAATATGCCGTATTGGACTCACCCAATACGGCGTATCGACCAAATTCTAGATAGTGTAAATAGAAAACCCTAAACTCGTTTTTAGGGTGTGCTTAACCATATTTTTAAAACCCTAACCACAAAAGACGATTTTCAGAAGGCAAGAACCAGCAAGAAGGTCAAGCAACGTACTTCAATTCATAGAATTCATCTTGTAATTTTAACGTACTCTAAGTACGCGTTCGTTCTTTGGTATCGTTCGTTAACTCGGTTAGTTTACCTTGTTCGTTCATCTATAACATTTGTACATGTTATAATGATTAACGGATAATTACGTTAGGTATTAGCCGTGTTTACGAAAGTTTAATGTTTGGTATTTGCTTGTCGATTTGCTTAATTTATCGTTGGTTGTTGTTATGTTTACCACATGATATTTGTTTATGTCAATTGTGCGGTTTAATTTATTATTCAAACTAAATCTAGTAAGACAGACCAAGTAATCTAGGTTTGGAATAAAACTCGTGTTTAGGAGTATGTCATTGGAATAATAGACCAACAAGTGGAAGATCGAATTGATTAAGTGGTGAATTAGGATAATACTACAAATACGTCATGTGGCCGTGCTTGGTTTCATTATCGGTTGGTAGGCTACCAATACATATGACTAGAATTGACATAAGTGGATAAAGTCTCGATGAGCTAGGGTTCTAAGAGTAGTCACCACTATTTGTCACACCCCCAAAATCGGACTGCAGCGGAACGGTAACATTGGGGTGCGACGTCATGGCACAAGAAGTACAAGTCATGGAAAATGACCTCAAAATGAGACGTTTTAAAATAAATGTTTCACATTTGATACATTAAAAATATAAGAATTTGCAAACTAGGTCCCAACAGTTTTAAAAATAACACAAGTGTTTAGACATTAATAACGTTTAGATAAAGTTTTCATCGAATGTAGAATAAAAGAAAGTCTTTACAAAACATAGTGTTTTTCAAAAGAAGTTTTATCGAATGTGTAAAATGTAGAGTCTCCAAAGTACATATCCGTGCGGCTTCCCCTCGAGCAAAAATACTTGAAAGACCTGAGATAAAACATGCTAAAAAGTCAACAAAATTGTTGAGTGAATTCATAGGTTTATGTAATGGACAATCAAGTTTTCAAAGTTATAGTAATAATTACAACGAATACAATCATCATATAAATAGATATTATTGCATCTAAGCTCATGGCATTCAAAACTGACATTATATATCAATAATGATATATAGAATAATAATGGCCCCGTGTAGGTAATTGCCATATAACTAGTGTTACAAATATAGTATGTTTGGTTACCTATCTGGCTAACACAAACGGGATTCGTCAATCCTGATAGGTCTATCCACAATATCCACGTTCACACACAAGTGATTAATGGTCCATGATGTGGGGGGAACTTATGGCATGAAGGGACTTAGACACAAGCAATAATATTCAGAAAAGCATACAGTTTTGAAATTTATTATCTGTAAATAGATGTTTTAGCATGTATCCCACCCCAAAGAGTTTATAAAACAATTAAATAAAGTTGGGGTTATGAACTCACCTTATGCAATATGATAATAGATAGGAGATATAACCATCGAGAGACCAAATAAAGATATCAAGAAATGAGCATCAGGAAGCCGAGTAAAACTCTAAAAGCCTCCTAAAAATATTGTCGCGACTTAGAATTTATAAATATTACCAAATAAATATAAATAAGTTTTTATACACATTTTATAAAGATTATAGTATTTGAGGCGTACATCTTATACACTGGATTATGTTAAAGACAAAATAAATAGACTACAATTTCAGACTAGTAACCTTTGTTTTACAATTTCGTTGTCACGTAAGATTAGTTGGATACCAGCGCAGGGGCGGAGCCAAAGGGGGGCACGAGGGGCAGGTGCCCCTTCACCGGAAAATTTTGTAGTTTAAAGTTTTTGAAATTTTGATGAAATTTGTTGATTTGCCCCCCTAAAAATTATTTGTCTTCTGTAACTTAAAAGAAATTCAGTAGTTTAGGAGTTTTTAAGAACTTTAATTGTGGTGACAGTGAAGAAAATGAAGTTGGTGCGAAGAAGATGAAGTAAATGTGGAGAAGATGAAGAGGAAAGAGATGTTATTGCATTGGTTTGTGTGGTTAATCACGTGAGGGAGTACTACACATATGTACTTTTCTTTTTAAAAATTATTTATTTATATAACTTTTTAGATTTTCACATTTACAAATTTATTTTGTGTTTATAAGCAAATTACGCAGTATGATTAAGTTACATATTACTAGTAATAAGTTTATCAATGACACGTTTTTTCGTTGTGTATTTAGTTTGATGCACACAAAAAAAAAAAATTTTTTTTGCCCCCTCTCGATATTTATTTTGGCTCCGCCCCTGCTTAATACTGATGGTGGTGGGGAGGTTTGGTCGTGGTGGTAGCGGCTGGTGGATTTGAAATGTAAAATTTAATGGATAATTGTTAAATATTTAACGAAAATACTTAAATTGGCAAAAAAAAAAGTTAGACGTCTTTGCAAGATAAAAAATGCGATACATTAATTCGGAATAACCTTTAAATTGTGACATAAAAACTAGGTGTGGCAATTTTTGACCCGACACGAAACCCGACCTGAAACGCGCCTCACGCTCCTCTCTCCTCGCGCTCCTCTCAGGTCGCGCGGCCGATGTGCCTAGATAAGTGTTTAGCGGTCGGTGTAGAGAGAGAGATCTAGAGAACCTATCTTGTGTGTTGTTGTGTTGTTTGTTTAAACCCGGTCAGGTTCGGGTTGAGAATAACATTTAAGCGGTTCGACGTAACCTGCTTGTTGTTTTTTTTTAGCTTCTCAGAGCCTAAATAGTTTAGGGTCAGGTTTGGGTCAACCTATCTAACCCGTTTATTAAACAGGTCAGGTTCGGGTTGAGAATAAATTAAGCGGTTCGACCCGCTAACCCGCTAATTTTTTTTTCTTAAATTAAAAATTATTTTTTATTTTATTATACGAGTTAAATGGGTTAAAGTAGTCAACACACGAACCCGTTTAACATGTTTAACACGTATAATGTGCCAACTTCTGTATATAAAACGGGTTAAATGGGTCAGGTTCGAGTTATGTGTAAACAGGTTAGGGTTGACATAGCTGACCTGATTATTTAAATGGGTCAGGTTCGGGTTGAGGTTTTCTGACCTGCCAACCTGTCAACCCGAATCTGTCAACCGAACTCGGCCTGAATTGCCACCCCTAATAAAAACTGTCAAATGTCTAGACTTTTAGGTCATTATCAAAATTTATCAATTCTTCAGGGGTCATTATGGATTTTCAAGAAAGAATCACATGCAACGTACGAAATGCAAGCCATGAATAACTTTTAATATTAAAAGTGCTTATATCAAAGTAGTAATCATGTATATCTATTAACTTATTTTAATCTACAAAATCATAAAATATGAAATAGTTATCTTCTCCACTTTATGACCAGGCTATAAACCTTCCATGCGAAAAATAATTCTTTCAGTTTATACATGACTTGATGTTAAAATAATGAGATTGATATTTAAGCATGCAAAACATCATGCCGCTGGTTTCGATTATGTTTCTGTTGACCAATGATTTTACCATAAGCTAGTGAATTTATAACGACTATAATTAATAACATGCATTAGATATTGGTTCGAGAATTACCTCCGAGCCAAATGAGAGAAAGTTTGAGATAAAAGCAAACAATGTATGAACACCAACGTACTCGAACACAAAGACTATGATAAAAAGAAATCTGATCGCAACACAACTCGAACACGAACTCAAAACACCAGCGGACACGAACAGATCGAACCAACCTGAGCAGGCTCCAACATGAACTAATGAAACAACTTTCCTTATCACGAACTAAAGTTCCATCTGAACACGAACTTAGACTCCACCGCGACGTTCCAACGTAAACCCAAAACCATGCGTAGTCATGAACTCGAGCATGAGTGTCAACGCCAATTCAAATACGAGCACCTTAGGCTAACAAGAATAGATCGAATATAGACGTACACCGAACTCGAAATCAAACCCGAACACGATACCCAACGAACAAACAAACCGCGACCCGATTGAGCAAGGACACGAGCAAGGTTAAGCTGAATCTATTTACGCAGACATGCTTGTGGTTTGGAACTCGTTTATAGTATGCCTGTGAGATTATGAGAGGAGTATAAGGTAGATGTTGTTATATGGTGGTATCCTTGCCTTTCTTTCATTCATTTTGTTTTGTGAGAGCATGATTTATATAAACAGAATATGAAGTATATAACGCATGTAATATGATGTACATGTATGATGTACACGTATGTATATGTTTGTGATATAATGTACACGTATGATGTACACATATGTATATGTTTGTGATATAATGTACACGTATGGATATGTTTGGTTGTACATATCTTTTTTTATTATATCTTTTTTTTATAAAATTAAATGTATATATAAAAGGCCAATGGTGCAAAGGTGGTGCAAACTTGAGCTAAAAACGCAAAAAGTACAAAGTTTACGTAAACACGAAAAATAAAAGTACGACATAAAAATATATGCAATATGATCAAAGTATATGAAACACGTAGACTAAACGTAGTCTGCAGTCAGGTTCATAAATAATGTACATGTTTTATAATGTACGCGGAATAACTTATCCGATTACCTAAGCAAAAATTTATATAAAATAAATTTTATAAATGAAAGTCGGGGTTTAAATATTGACCCAAAAATTACGAATTGCTACAGTCTCCACCCGTTAAGGAAAATCCGTCCCGGATTTTAGATTGCGTTATTCACCGACGGTTGTTCGAGAAGACCATAGGTAGAACTCGAACGTGCTCGAGGGGTTCGATAAAACAATTAGACAAGGTAGCAAACAAACATAGAACAAATAATAGCCGACACATAATATGTATGCAATGGGCACGAGGGAACGTATTGAATATCGTAACAATCCTTAAAGGAATGATAAAATACATGAGTCGAAGAAAAGGCCATTGGGAACGAAAAATTTAACAAGTCGTCGATTATTGGAAACGGGTAATGGTTCATTACGATTAGCTTATTAAGTTCGCAGCAGTCGATACACATTCGGAAATATCCATATAACAAATTACGAGTCGAAAGAAGTTCAAATAGCCATTTGTACGAAAGAAATAATGATAGCGATTTGAAGAGTAAAGACAATGAATGATTCGTACGGACGTATTACTTGTTAAAAGAGACGCACGCCATGTCGGATACACATTTGGAAATAATCGAATGAACAAATTACGAACCGAAAGAAGTCTAGAGACTCATTCGTATGAAGGTAATAACGATAATGATTAAATGAACGAAGAAAATGAATTATTCGTACAAACGAATTACAAATCGAAAGAAAGTTGTTCGTACGAATGCCATACACTTAAGCCCACTCATTTACAAATTGTTATTTACATCCAGAGGCGTCCCAAATTCTTCAGTGCCAAGACAAAAAGTCCTATCTTCAGATCATGCGTTGAAACGTTTTCGAAGGGTTCAATAAAACGATTAAATAAGGTATCAACAATATTGAATAAATAATAGACAACACACATCAAATATCTGTAATGAACATGTAGGTACATATTAGTTGTTATGAAAATCCTTGATGAAAAGATTGAATATCTGTACTGATGAGAAAGCAAACGAAAACGAAGAATTAATAAGTCAAGATCGAAAAATGAATTTGTACTGATAATCAATGTGAACAGAGGGATCAAAGAAATTACTAATCTTCAAAGGAAATGAAAGCCAATACAAATAGGTCATAATGAATTTGACATTTAGGATTTGAGAATCCTAAAAGAGAGATTAAATATTTTTATGAGCAATGCAGCAAACAATCATTAATCAATGCAACAAAAGAATGGATATATCATATAAAAAATGGCCATAGCATCGCGAGAGGAATAAATGAAAATATATTAATAAACAATATAAGATGTCGCGAGCATTGGAATACGAACATTTCAACGACTTAAGAGAGTATGTAAAAAGAACATGTACAAATGTTATAAAGATCAAAGGAATGAATATAGAGATTGATTCGTATGAACAATTTACGAATCAAAGAAGTGTAGAGAATTATCTGTACGAATAATCAAGCAAACGGTTCATAATAATGATAGATAGAAGTAGAAATCAAGGATATCAAAATATAGTAACGGTAAAAAAGAAACGAACGTAAATAATTATGAAAGACTATAGAGAGTCATCCGTAAAATTAACTGATGCAACCGCCCAAGTATTAATACCAATAGCTGAAAGAGGCATATCTCAAAGAAACAATATGTCAAGATTGCGAAACGAGATAGGTGAATTAATTGCACAAACAGTTAATTGTTAAAGAGAGTTAATACCAGATGGCTAAAACAAGCACATACTAAGGAAATGGTTTATCAAGGATGTTAAAATGGATGTGAGTAGTTAATTGTACAAACAATTAATTATTGAAAGAAGTGTATATATCCGCACCACAAAGCAAACAATACATCGAGAGTTCTTAAATAAATGTTTTAAATAAAAGGTCATCATTAACTATGACGGTCGAGATTCTCTCTTCGTACAATTTAGAAAATCTTCGAGTTTCTTCTCGTCGATATTCATAGTCGTAAGGGGTTCCAAATTTTCTTCGGGTTGTTCTCCATGAGCCTTGAGTATGTCATCGTTCTACCAAGGAATACGGACAATTTTCTCAATCGCGTCAAAAACTTTCACGTCTGAAAAGTATTAAGTCGATAGTAAAGGTATGGATAGGCTTGAAGCTACTAGACTCATTCGTTCATTTAAGAAAAATGGCAATTGGGATGAAGCAACGAAAGATAAAGTTGAGTCATGTGATCATTCATATGACTAAAGTTTGAAAGATCCAAGGAGAAGAATTCCCGTAATAGGAATTATTTCAAAACTAATGTCAAAAAGTACCGAAAAGTTCTTCGAGAATCATGTGAACTCATTTATAACAAATCCAGTTACTCTTCAGAATTTAAAACAATGTCTTGAATAGACATGCGCGAATAATCTTATTGGTATGGTAATTAACGAGACTTATAAATTTCTATACGATCCTACTATTCAAGGTTGCACGCTTCCTGCTTCAAAATCTGATTGAATCAAGGTATGCGGCAAAGATAACTGTCATGTTTCTATGCAATGGGTTACGTAACAACGTATACGTTTCAAAAGTATGAGACAAGTGTTCAAACTCGGAGTTAGATAGCAAAGTAACCAATGGGATCGACAAACTATGTCGAGTTTTAATATCATATAAAACAGTATTATGGAAAATCATCAGAAATTGCAAAGACCATTGTATCGCTCACAATGTCTTAAGAGAAGAATATTAGTATTTTCATAAACAACATTTATATAAAAATATAGTGACGCTCAAGAAAGTAGACATAAGTGATCGAACATAGTCGACGTTTATATAAATTACTTTTATAGAAACAAATAGCGGTAATCTCGAAGATAAGCGTAAGCGACCGAAAAGAAAGTCAAGTATTATAAATTCATTATCCATGTAATACTACTAGCATTGCTCGAGAGATTAAATATAAGCAGCCAGGAAGTACGCGTGCACGGATATCGGATAAAACAAGAGGAGAGACTCTAAATTTTGAAAAGTAGTCATAGTCTAGGTTTTGAAAACGACCCTGTTCTCTATCACCAGTGCTCTGATACCAATCTGTCACACCCCTAAAATCGGACTGCAGCGGAACAGTAACATTGGGGTGCGACGTCACGACACAAGAAGTACAAGTCACGGAAAACAACCTCAAAATGAGACGTTTTAAAATAAATGTTTCATATTCGATACCTTAAAAATATCAGAGTTTGCAAACTAGGTCCCAATAGTTTTAAAAATAACACAAGTGTTTAGACATTAATAACGTTTAGATAAAGTTTTCATCGAATGTAAAATAAAAGAAAGTCTTTACAAAACATAGTGTTTTTCAAAAGAAGTTTTATCAAATGTGTAAAATGTAGAGTCTCCAAAGTACATATCCGTGCGGCTTTCCCTCGAGCAAAAATACCTGAAAGACCTGAGATAAAACATGCAAAAAAGTCAACAAAATTGTTGAGTGAATTCATAGGTTTATGTAATGGACAATCAAGTTTTCAGAGTTATAGTAATAATTGCAATGAATACAATCATCATATAAATAGATATTATTGCATCTAAGCTCATGGCACTCAAAACTGACAATATATATCAATAATGATATTTGAATAATAATGGCCCCATGTAGGTAATTGCCATATACATAGAGTTACAAATATAGTGTGTTTGGTTACCTATCTGGCTAACATAAACGGGATTCGTCAATCCCGATAGGTCTATCCACAATATTCACGTTCACACACAAGTGATTAATGGTACATGATGTGGGGGGAACTTATGGCATGAAGGGACTTAGACACAAGCAATAATATATTCAGAAAAACATACAGTTTTGAAATTTATTGTTCGTAAATAGATGTTTTAGCATGTATCTCACCCCAAAGAGTTTATAAAACAATTAAATAAAGTTGGGGCTAGGAACTCACCTTATGCAATATGATAATAGATAGCGAGATATAGCCATCGAGAGACCGAATAAAGATATCAAGAAATGAGCATCAGGAAGCCGAGTAAAACTCTAAAAGCCACCTAAAAATATTGTCGCGACTTAGAATTTATAAATATTACCAAATAAATATAAATAAGTTTTTATATAGATTTTATAAAGATTATAGTATTTGAGACGTACATCTTATACACTGGATTATGTTAAAGACAAAATAAATAGACTATAATTTCAGACTAATAACCTTTGTTTTACAATTTCATTGTCACGTAAGATTAGTTGGATACCACCGAGTCGAGTTTACTTTTTAAAATACTTTAGCTTATTAAAACAAGCAAGTTTATTAAAAGTATATACATGAAAATGATGTCGTTGCAATGAAATATGGATGTCTTTAAAATAACATGTATGACCCATCTATGACATAAAGCATCAGGTTAAATCATACTAGAGTTAGGACTAGGGTGTAAAACTGTCAAATGTCTAGACTTTAAGGTCATTATAAAAATTTATCAATTCTTGAGGGGTCATTATGGATTTTCAAGAAAGAATCACATGCAACGTACGAAATGCTAGCCATGAATAACTTTTAATATTAAAAGTGCTTAGACCAAAGTAGTAATCATGTATATCTATTAACGTATTTTAATCTACAAAATCATAAAATATGAAAAAGTTATCTTCTCCACTTTATGACTAGGCTATAAACCTTCCATGCGAAAAATAATTCTTTCAGTTTATACATGACTTGATGTTAAAATAATGAGATTGATATTTAAGCATGCAAAACATCATGCGGCTGGTTTCGATTATGTTTCTGTTGACCAATGATTTTACCATAAGCTAGTGAATTTATAACGACTATAATTAATACATGCGTTAGATATTGGTTCGAGAATTACCTCCGAGCCAAACGAGAGAGAGTTTAAGCAAACAACGTATGAACACCAACGTACTCGAACACAAAGACTATGATAAAAATAAATCTGATCGCAACACAACTCGAACACGAACTCAAAACACTAGTGGACACGAACAAATCGAATATATAGAGATAAGATAATAGAGATAGAATAGATATGAGAGTTAGAGCAAGAATTTTTAACTATCATCGTAATACCACTTCCTCACGGAGGTTGTCACCGAACTAAAGTTCATCAGAAACATGAAATTAGACTCCACCGCGACGTTCCAACGTAAACCCATAACCATGCGTAGTCATGAACTCGAGCATGAGTGTCAACGCCAATTCAAATACGAGCACCTTAGGCTAACAAGGATAGATCGAATATAGACATACACCGAACTCGAAATCAAACCCGAACACGATACCCAATGAACAAACAAACCGCGACCCGATTGAGCAAGGACACAAGCAAGGTTAAGCTGAATCTATTTACGTAGACATGCTTGTGGTTTGGAACTCGTTTATAGTATGCCTGTGAGATTATGAGAGGAGTATAAGGTAGATGTTGTTATATGGTGGTATCCTTGCCTTTCTTTCATTCATTTTGTTTTGTGAGAGCATGATTTATATAAACAGAATATGAAGTATATAACGCATGTAATATGATGTACATGTATGATGTACACATATGTATATGTTTGTGATATAATGTACACGTATGGATATGTTTGGTTGTACATATCTTTTTTTATATAAAATTAAATGTATATATAAAAGGCCAATGGTGCAAAGGTGGTGCAAACTTGAGCTAAAAACACAAAAAGTACAAAGTTTACGTAAACACGAAAAATAAAAGTACGACATAAAAATATATGCAATATGATCAAAGTATATGAAACACGTAGACTAAACGTAGTCTAAAGTCGAGTTCATAAATAATGTACATGTTTTATAATGTACGCGGAATAACTTATCCGTTTACCCGTAAATGCAAAAATTTATATAAAATAAATTTTATAAATGAAAGTCGGGGTTTAAATATTGACCCGAAAATTACGAATTGCTACACTATTTGCCCCTAACGTAGATTATAAACAGCCGATGCGTTTAATCATGACAGGATTTGCGTGTCTAGGTTCTAGGATGATGTCCCGCCTAGATCTAAGAATGATATGCCGCCTCGAGATAAGTTAGATCATTGCACAAATAAGCAAACCAACATTAAACTGGATTAAACACGGATAATATAGTCTTCTTACATTAGGCTAGACCGTTCTTCTTCCTTTAGTTAATTGTCTTGCGTGCGTTAGAGTAGAGAAAGTAGGTTAAGTCACCAACCCAACCCGTGCTAGTCTCTCAGACTAAACTCCTTTTCCCGTTAGAATTAGGAGTAGGTTTAACGTAGCTTAGGTTTAACATAGAATTAGACTAACGTAGATAACTAAAATACTGGTAGACTTAGGAATTACATTCTCGCTCTTAGTGTTCGACACCCTACTTACTAACGAAGCTACAACTGACCGGGTACTGCCCGTTAAGGTGTTGTTTTAGGTTAAGTCGGCAACATATAAATAGTAAAACTTGACTAGGTAATTATAACCTACAACGACAACACATCAAGTTTTTGGCGCCGTTGCCGGAGAGTGAAATTGTTAAATTTTAATTTTATTGGTATTTTAGTTCTAACATAGGAGTAGTAGTGTAATTTAAATTGTGTATCTCTTGGGTTGATTAATCCCTCTCCACCTAAGATTTGTGTTTGTTTTTAATTTTTGTGTGTTTTTTGTCATATACACTGTTCTGGTCGATAACCGGATACGGTGTATTCACCAATTGAATACGGCGTATCTACCTTTCTAGCCAATACAGCGTATCCAATTCAATAAGTCAATACGGTGTATTCAAATTAATTGAATATGGCGTATTGACAGTCTGACACAGTAGCAATATCGTTTCTTCCGTATCCAACTTACGAGGTTAGTTTTCTGTTTTTACTTCTTTGAGAGCAAATCCTACTTATATATTTACTTTGGTTTTAGGAACCAAAAGGAAGCAACTATGGAAAAACTAGCCATGGAAGAATACATGAAGAAAGCTCGAGTTGAGTACGAGGAGAGTAAGAAGATTTATGCCCAAGTAGTAATCTTCGTTAATAAGAGGTTGGTAAGGTTGATGGATGTAACTGTGGAGCAATGGTTGGACCTCAAATACGGTGATCACATGAAGATGGATATGAATATCAAGAAAAGGGTAATTGCTACATGGTTAATTCGAAGTTATAAGCAGCAGTTCGAGGACTACACAAAAATTAAGAAGGATATGATCACTCGTGCGCACAAAGTCAAAACAGAATACGATCCGTCTAATTTGGCATTTGCATAATAGTTGGCCTCTAAATTCTGCAACCACTTGGAAATGGATTGGTACACTAAGAACGCTTTATGGATGTATTGGATAAGAGGAGATGATGAAGTGGAACTTACTGAAGACAAGCTTTTGGATTTTGGAGATACTAATGAGAATGATGATGAAATAGCCGAAATCTTTAAAATCAAAACCGACATCTTTGAATTTGAATCACCTCTATGCCAAGAAGTCAATGAGTTCAACTACCTTCTTAAAGTTGACACTGATCTACTTACCCATGATATTCCAGGATTCAAGACTTATGAAGAGTTTAAAGACGAATGGATGAATTGGAATGACAAAGAAAAGCCATGGGTCATGGAAAAACCATGGTCAGAAAGTGACGAGGTCGTAAAACTTCACTTCAGTTTTACAACTCCCTAGGCAATGTACCTAACGGTTATAATGTAGTGATAACATCAAATATTTGATACTTTTTGGTGTCAATTTCCCCACAAAAGTACTTACAATTATCTTATAAATACTTGAATTCGATACTTTCACCGTTATTTCATTATTTTCAGGAAATATGCAAGTATGTGACAAGAAACATGGGAAATGGATGAAAAAGTGAAGAAAGTATGGATTCTTACGAGACTTTACGGCGTAACCCCTACGATAGTGTTACGACGTAACCTATTCAAGGCAAGACACATCATTCAGCGACATTATGGCGTAACCACACACAAGGTTTACGCTGTAACATTATTAATATGGAAGGTTGAGTCATCCGAGTCAGCATTAAGGCGTAACGTGGACACCTGATTATGGCGTAATGTATTTTAAGCCTACAACATGGAAAGTACGCGTCAATAGTTTACGGCGTAAACCCCTAAAAGGTTATGCCGTAAACTATTCGAAATCTATAAACAGAGGCCTCATTCAGACACTTCGACATCAACCATTCGATAGTAGATCCAAGGGGTGATCAAGGCCTCCATACCTCGAAGAATTCCATCAGAAGTCCAAGGAAGATCACACTTTAACTTACTTTTGTATTTAATCATTCATTAATGACTCCTGTAAGCAAGGTTGTACTTGAACAGGATAGTGGCAAGACACGGGATACCTGCCTCAATTATCTGTGATCGTGATGGAAGATTCACTTCAAATTTCTGGAGATCATTTCAAAAAGCTTTGGGTACGGATATTAGCATGAGCACTGCGTATCATCCAGAAACTGACGGCCAGAGCGAGAGGACCATTCAAACTCTCGAGGACATGCTACGTGCTTGCGTGATCGATTTTGGCAAAGGCTGGGTTAAGCATTTGCCATTGGCCGAGTTTTCATACAACAACAGTTATCACGCTAGCATAAAGGCCGCCCCTTATGAGGCACTGTATGGTCGAAAATGCCGATCACCAGTATGCTGGGCCGAGGTTGGGGAAGCCCAACTGACTGGCCCGGAATTAATCCAAGAAACAACGGAAAAGATCGTCCTGATCAAGCAAAGGATGCAAGCGGCACAGGATCGACAAAAGAGCTACGCTGATCGGAAGCGAAAGCCGATGGAGTTCGAAGTTGGAGACAGAGTTATGCTCAAGGTCTCACCTTGGAAAGGAGTCGTACGGTTCGGTAAGCGGGGCAAGCTGAACCCGAGATATGTCGGACCTTTCAAAGTGTTAGCAAAAGTTGGAAAGGTTGCCTACAGGCTGGAACTTCCTCAAGAGTTGAGCAGAGTTCACCACACTTTCCATGTATCAAATCTGAAGAAATGTTACGCTGACGAACCATTAGTCATGCCGTTAGAAGGAATTCATGTTGACGATAAGCTCCAGTTTGTGGAAGAGCCCGTTGAAATCATGGAACGGGAGATCAAACGATTGAAGCGAAGCCGGATACCATTGGTTAAGGTTCGCTGGAACTCTAGGCGGGGCCCTGAGTTCACCTGGGAACGTGAAGATTCGTTCAAACAAAAATACCCACAACTCTTCACAAACCGGGCTTCGTCATCCACTACAAGGTCTTAAGCTTTGAGGACAAAGCTCTTTTAACGGGTGGAGACTGTAACATTTCTCATTTTCATGTCATTGTACGACTCTATTAATGATCACTATTTATTTTAGTCCGATACGCGTTACTTTTAATATTTACTTTTAAGCTAAATCGCGTAGACTAGAAATAATCAATTAATGTAAACGGTCATCAAATAAATTAAGGTTTACATCCACCAAGTAATATATAATTATTAGGAAGATAATTATGTACTTTACATATTTTATTTTTATTGGTCACGTAAAAGGGTTACGTTTCGCGATAAAATACATTCAGTCACACCACAGAAATACCTAGACTTACCTAGACTCAAACCAATACCTACTTTTTATCCTTAAGCACTAAATTTATACAAATCTCGTGTTAAGGGCTTATGTTAGTCAAATGTGGGCAAGTTAAACCCACATGAAATCGTCCCTAGTGGATTTAGTTAACAAAATCATGTAATGAATCCTCAAAGTACATGTACATCCCTAAACTAATTAAGATAGGTACTTAGTGTTCCCTAACTAACAAATACACATTGGATAATAACCATCTCCTTGCTTTGCCCTTTCTTTGGCCGTGGTTAACCAAGCACAAGCACACACAAATCCTAAGATTTCCATATCTTAGGTAATCTTGTACTTAGATTGAGCAATTAAGGAATGGTACTAGGTGGTTTAGCTAAATACCATTTGAGACCAACTAGAAACCACAAAACCACAAGGTTAGGGCACGGTTTGGTTTGCTTGGTGAACCAAGAAAGTTAACTAGCCTCTTATCCTATAAATAGCATTCACTAGCTCACATAACACATTTCCAAACTCTTATATTCTCCCTCAAAGCTAAAACAATTTCATTTACTCCCTAATACATTCGGCATTCATAAAAGCCGAACCAAACTCAACCCACATTCCTTCTAAGAACACGAAGAAGCCTTTAAGATCGAATATAAGGGTGTTAAGAGTTGTATACGAGCTAAGGATTGGGTATACTGTAACATCCGAGAATTTTCGAATTTAGAATGATGATGTCAATCTTTGACTTTTAGGGTCTGGCTTGACTTATAAGAACGATCATCTAAATCACGTTTTCACGACTCGGACTCTAAAGCAATTTGATGTGGAATGACATTCCTGACAACTTTTCAGTTTTGCCCGAGACCTGGAAACGAGCCAAAAAGGGCTAAAACAGCACCGCAAACATTATTCGAACAATATACAACGCGGACACACAAAAATAATTAAATTTGTTTTTAGTTATCAGTATTTATTTAATAAAAATATTAAATAAATTATTCATCATTTTTAATTAAAAGCGTTTTTGAAAACGCGACTATTCGAGTTGAAATCCATTTTTATTTCGGACGGAGCGAAACCGGTTCATAAATTGAATAACAGATATTTTATTTAATGTTATAAAATATTTCTGAAATATTATCATGCGAAATACGCATTTTTTATCTGGAAAAATGAGTTGAAAAACAATGGGCGCCAGTTTTCGTGCGTTGAATCATATCGATAAGCCCGCAAATGAGCCCCGAACCGTTTTTATAAAAACTATACCAAAAATGTTACACTTTAGGTCCCTCAACTATTAAATATATTACAATTAATATTAAAGTTTTATATATATATAAAATTTATATATTAAACTCTCATTTCCATCTTTATACTTACACACACAACTCTCTCCCATCTCCCTCCTCTCTCACATATCCGGCCGGCCACCGGCGACCACCACCACAGCCGCCGGAAAAGTTTTCCGGCGAGCTTTTCCGGCCAACACCAAAAGTCCTCCCCATCCCCCGATCTATCCGATCCCCACCATCACTCTCCCTCACTCGCTACTCCCCACCGACGCCACCCGCTATCACCATCGTCATCATCATCATGCTCGTCCCACCACCGCGAGGGTGTGTTTGTTTGGGTTATTATAAACCCGCAAGGAGTGCGTCGGGTTTCGTGGTAACAGTCGGGTCGGGTCGGGTTAACACCAACGGTGCGTTTGGCTCGGGGTTTCACCAATAGGGGGTGCGTTTGGTCCGGGTTATCGGGTTGTTTGTGCGTCGGGTCGGGTCGACAGCCGGGTAAAAACCCGGTGGAGGGGTTCGTCGGGTTGGTATAAAAACACCGCGGGGTGTTTGTTTGGTTCGGGTTTGGTTCGGGCTTAACAGCCGGGTCGGGCTCGTGGGTTCGTTACCACCCCAAAAAGGGTGCGTTTGTTTTAGGACAGCCGGGGGGTTCGTTCGGGCTTTTAATACCAAAAAGGGGTGCGTTTGGATTTGATATTATAACACCGCGGGGTGTTTGTTTGGCTGTCGAAAAGCCGGGACAGCCGAGGGGCTGTCGGGGTTGGGTTAACAATAATACAAGGGCGCGTTTGGTTTGTTATAGCGTCTAGGGGTGCGTTTGGTCGTGTCCGAGGCACCACGGGTGCGTTGGTTTATTATCACAGCCGCGGGGCTGTTGACACGGCTGCGAAACAGCCGGGTATCACCGATATAGGGTGAGTTTAAATTAACACAAATATATATATATATATATATATATATATATATATATATATATATATATATATATATATATATATATATATATATATATTTGTTTCATGTATTTTAATTGAGAAATTTATATGTGTTGAGACAATAATAACTTGCGCGGCTAAGTAAAACACGAATAAAATTTAACACGGAATTTATATAAGTTAAAAAAGGAGATATTGGATATATCTGAGACGAGAGTTGACCAAAAATGGAACCTGACACCTTTTATACCGTATAATAATTATTCAAAAATCGAACATTAAGCTTCGGGAATCGAGATATTGATAAATTATATTTTGGATTTACAAAATAATAACACATTAATAATTATACGGATGTTTTTATAATAGAAACGGGACATTTAAGTTCAAATAACGAAGAAACTGGGGATGTAAAAATCGGAATATACACTTTATGGTAAAATATGTTATTTTTAATATATCATTAAAAAGTGACACCCTTTATTAATAAACGATTTGAACACTTTTCGGGCCTTTCAGCCTTCGGCGAAACACGAAAAGTTGTTCTAATCACATTTTATAACTTTGCCGCAGGATTATCAGTGTTTACACTTACGATATAGCGGGTCAAAACTAAAAAGTCAACGGATATTTTAATTAATATTAATACTTTTACTGAGTACGAGTTTGAATGATGAATTAAAGGCGATAAATATATTTATTTCAATTAATAGTTATAAGCTCAATAATTCGGTTCATAACAACGACGGTCCTAAAAATAGTAACTTTTCGATAAATATTTCGACCATAATTATGAATTAGAACGAAAAATAGATAATATACAAGTAAATACTAAGGTTAAGTTTAAAGACGCGCAAGTGAATTTCTCATCAATGTAATATGGACTTGCATACACATAAAAAAATATGTATGATTACGTCTTACGCATAGTACGCATCGTTGATCGAAATAGTACGTGATTCAAATCGAACGCCATAAATAGAGGTTCCGTGGTCGAGATCGTTGCAGATCATGTGATTTTAATTGCTTAAATGAGCGTGGACTTTAATCAATGTGAGTTTCATAGCCTCGCTTTTCAATATTTTGAATGTTTTATAACCCGCGAGGGGGATACATGCTTGTCTACAAATCCTTATACTTGGTTATCTTATAACAATGTGATTGTTTTAAAGGATTTTGTGAGTTTATAGCCCCTCTTTCACTTGTTTTACATTGCTTTACAAATCTCGAGGGAGAATACATGCTCACTTTAACTTGTTTACATAATTGTTCGCAATATCTTTTACATACTATTCTACACTCTTGGTTCACATACTTGATTTTGCAATTCATTACAAACACATTTACATGATTGATTACAAATTGGTTTACATACTTATTTGCATAGTTCGCTATGGGATCCATTTATTAGACTTCATATTCTTTTGTCACAACTCATACGTACATTTGAAATGAATATCGATGCAGTTCGGGCTGATTGAACTGATAACAATAACAAATACTGCCACGATACTGCCCGGGTGTTCTTGGAGGGACACAGTAACGGAGTTATATTTATAACATTACTTGTCCGGTGTCTTGAGAGGACACCGGTAAACGGGAGTATATATATAACGCATTATTTTGTATCAACTTGGCCCAAAGTGGGATACATTCAAGTCTAAACGTCCACAGCGTCATGAACAGTAAATCACTTGGCGGGTGAGCGCGAATGTTGATGAAATAGAACTATACGGGTGTGATCCCTGTTCGGTGATTAGCGATCACTTGGTACACGAACATTAATAGCAGTGATATCCACGTGAATGATATAAAATAGATCTATTCGGGATTGACAACCTCCGTTCGGGTGACTAGCTATCGCTGGGAACGAACGTTATAACATGTCGGATTATATAGTTGGGACTATCGGGCCTCCCCAACAAATACATACATGGAACATTTTGTTCATAAAATGTGTTATGCATTCTTTATAAAATCTTTGGAATTTTACATAGTACTGTGCTGAAAACATGGATAAATACATTTATATTTAAAACTAATTTAATGAACTCACCAACTTTACTGTTGACACCTTGTAAGCTTATTTTTCTCAGGTGAATTAGATGCTTGACTATTTGATGTCATTGAGTCCTTTACATTCAAGCTTTTCATTGTGATGCAAATTATGGGACAAATGTATTATTAAATTCAGATTTTTATTGAATCAACAAATGTTATTTTTCAATCGACACCTAGAGGTCGTTCTCTTGTATCTATTGCTGTGTATTACGAAGTAACACCCCATTTGGTATTCCGCTGCATTGTATATTTTTGGGGGTGTTACAGTGATGATGCTCGAGGGAGACTTAGGAGGTTAGAGTCGTATCTTAGGAGGCGTTTTGGTTTTCGTCCATAGTCTAGTGGCACCCTGATCATGTAGGACATTAGGCCAATGGTTAGGTCTAGGTATTAGCAGTAAATAATTGTGGATCATGAACCTATTTTGGATTTGGTTGTAATTGAATTATGCTTTTATTTATGAAATGAAAAGCTTGTTTTGATTCTCTCGCTTATTTATCTATATTGTTATTTATTCTTCCTAGCAAATGTCTTACAATGAAAATTTTACTTCATAGGATGCATTAAATTATCATTTCTTAATGTTTGTATATATTCGTTCCAAAAATCTCACTATGGGTTGTGTCTTATGATGTAGAACAATGACAAACACTCGTTCTGGGATGACCCACACCGCAATTGAAGAAATGATCAATCAACGTGTGAACGCAGCTCTAGAAGCTCATCGAGTTAACCAAAATCTTGAACTTAGGGATGGGAATGACAACAGAAACGATAATGGAAACGGGAATGGAAATGACAATGGAAATGGTAATGGAAATGGTAATGGAAGTGGAAACAATAGAGGCGACAACGGTAACGGTAATGAGAACCACAATGTGAATGGAAGGGGCGATAGGTTGGTTGCTTGTGAATGTACTTATCAAGACTTCAAGCCGTGTCAACCAAACAGTTTTTTAAAGGAACCGAAGGTGTGGTTGGTTCTGATAAGGTTGAGTGAGAAGATGGAGACCTGAGTTTTCCCATCAACAACTGTTTCGAAGAAATATCAAAGTGAAGTATCAACTGTACCTTTTCTCGCCAGTGCATTAACCTGGTGGAACTCTCATAAGAGAACCATCAGAACTGATGCCGCATACGCTTTGTCATGGAAAGCTGAATGAAACTGATGACCGAAAGTGTATAATGCCCGAGAAAAATGAGAATCCAAAGATGGAAAACTGATCATGGAATTATGTCGGTGAATAAACAACTGACATCGCTAATTACACTCAAAGTTTCCATGAACTCACCATGAATGTGCACAAAATGGTTCCCGAGGAGAAGATCGGTGGAAAAATTCATGGAGGTCTTCCGATAACAAGCCAAGAAAGGTGATTGCTGCGAACCGACAATGGACTACCACGATGCGTTCGAATTTCCCAACCACTTGATGGAACAAAAGTTTGAAGGGTTATTGCTGTAAGAATGCAAAACAAGAGTAGATTGGACAATAACTATGGAAACAACCGTGGCACAACCCACCCACAAATGCAGAATACTAGAGGACAAATGTGCTAGAGCCCTATGTGGCTGTCACAATGGGGATAGGGGGGGGGGGGGGGGGGAAAAGAGAGGCAATTATGAAGGTACCTTTCCTCTTTGCAACAAGTTAAGCTTTCATCATAGAAGGCCCTTGCAACTGCAAGATGTGGGAAGTGCAAATAAATTGGACATTTGACCAAAATTACAGGGTTACCAATTCCACTACTCCCACCCAGAGAGGTCAAATGGTGAATCAAAGGGTTGTGACTTGTTTTGAGTGTGGTGCACAAGGGCATTACCAGAAAGATTGCCCCAAGATCAAGAACCAAAACCGTGGAAAACAAAGGCCCAAGAGTATCCTATACCGAGGAGCAGAGCATATGCCCTAGGAGGAGGTGACGTAAACCCAGGTTCCAACACTGTCACGAGTACGTTCCTTCTCAACGATCATCATGCTTATATGTTATTGATTTGGGTGCAATAGAGATTTCGTATCAAAATACTTTTAATGCATTTTAGATATCACAAAGGACCCTATACCTTAGACGTTAGTTATGCTATCGGCTCTGCCGGATAGGACTTCAGAAACCAACACGGTGCTTATGGGCTGTACATTAGGATTGGTGGACCTCTATTTAATACGACCACCTGATGCCCAATAGAGTTGGTATTTCCGTCCGACGTTTCATTGGCATGGATTTGTTAGCAAAGAATCATGCAGTGAGTGCTGGGACGAGAAGATAGTGCGTATATTCCTATTTGGCAATGAAATTTCTAGAGCGTTATCAAGAAGACAACGGTGACAAGGAGAAGAAATCAAAGTTGAGTCATTATAGTCATGTAAAAAGGCCCAGAAGTAGTGGATAAAAGGGTGTCAACTATATTCTGGACGGTAACGGTGAAGGAAAACAAAGCCAAAGTCGGATGAGAAGCGACTTAGCAGATGTTCCGACTGTACGGGACTATTCCAGAAGTTTTTATTTCCCAGAAGACTTACCTGGACATACTACCCACAACGACAATCGAAATTCAAATTGACTTACGTCCTAGTGCTGCACCTGTAGCTCGAGCCCCGTATAGGTTAGCACCGTCAGAGATGGAAGAATTGTCTACTCAACTACAAGAACTTTCTGACAAAGGATTTATAAGACCAAGTTCCTCACCCTGGGGAGCTCTAGTTTTGTTTGTAAAAAAAAAAAGACGCTCGATCTGAATGTTATCGACTACCCGTGAACTTAACAAGCTTACGTGACAAATCGATACCCACCCATCCGAGAATCGATGACTTGTTATGATCAGTTGCAAGGGTCCAAGGTGTACTCAAAGATCGACTTGAGTCTGGTTTACCACCAACCTCAGAGTTCGTAAATGAAGATATACCAAAGACGCGTTTTAGAATACACGCTAGGGTCATTTCGATTCCAAGTGATGCCATTCGAGGTTGGACTAACGCGCCGGCAGTGTTCATGGATTTGATGAACCTAATGTCAGCCATACCTAGATAAATGTGTGATCGAGTACATACGAGACATCTTGATCTACTCAAAGACCAAGGAAAACAGATAGACATCTTAGACTAATCTTGGAGCGCTCAAGAAGGAAGAATTGTACCTAAAGTTCTCAAAGGGTGACTTTTTGGCTATCAAAGGTACCATTCCTTGGACAACTGATTTGAAACGAAGGCATTCCATGGTTGAATCCTGCGAAGATTGAGTCAATCAAGGATTGGGAATCACCCCAAACCTCCAAAACAGAAATTCGCCATTTCTAGTCAGCCGGTTACTTACCCGACGATTTATCGAAGGGTTCTCCAAGATTGCCAAGCCTATGACAAAGCTGACTCAGAAAAGTGTAAAGTTCAATTGGGGTGAAAAGGAGGAAACTGCTTTCCAGACATTGAAGCAAAAGTTGTGTAGTGCACCGATTTTGGCATTGCCCGAAGGAAGTGAAAACTTCGTAGTATATTGTGATGCTTCTCATAAGGGATTAGGCGCAGTGTTGATGCAGAAAGAGAAAGTCATAGCTTATGCTTCCCGCCAGCTCAAAATCCATGAGAAGAACTACACGACACATGATTTGGAATTGGGAGCTGTGGTGTTCGCTCTCAAGATGTGAACATTACCATTTAGGCAACGATGTGGCGTTGTGTTCACTGATCATAAGAGTTTGCAACATATTCTAGATCAGAAAGAGTTGAATATGAGGCAACGTAGGTGGTTAGAGCTGTTAAGTGACTACGACTGCGAGTTACGTTACCACCCGGGAAAGGCGAATGTGGTGGCTGATGCGTTGAGCCGAAAGAGTAGACCTAAGCCACTACGAGTTCGAGCCTTGGTTATGACAATCGGTTTGAACCTCCCTGCGCGGATCTTGAATGCTCAGGTTGAGGCGAGAAAAGAAGAGAATTACGGAACAGAAGATCTACATGTAGGATTAAAACAGAGCCACATCAGATGGAACTTTTGTGTTTGAGGATAGAAGCTGGATACCACGTTTGGTGAACTTGAGAGCTTGATTATGCACGAATCCGCATAATTAAAGTATTTATCGATCAGTCCTGGATGCGACAAAAATGACTCAAGATTTGAAGAAGCTATACTGGTGGCCCAACATGAAAGCAGAAATTGCCACATATGTGAGAAAGTGGCAATGACTTGCGCAAAGGTTAAAGGCGAATACCAAAAACCGTCCGGTCTATTGGTACAACCAAAAATCCAAGAATGCCATGGGAAAACATAACTAATGGACTTCGTGAACAAAGTTTACCAAAAACCAAGTGGGCAAGATAATTTGGGTTAATAGTCGATCGACTCACTAAATCTGATACATTTTTCATGTCCACAAAGGGAAGAATGCCTCAATCGGAGAAACTGACCAGTGCAATACTGAAAAGAAGTGGTGACGAGACCGGAGGCCTGTTTCGATCATCTCTACGCCGATGGCAGGTTCGGGTCCTAATTCCTGGCAAGCTCTGCAAGAAGCTTTTAGAACTCAATTAGATATGAGTATGACATATCACCCTGAAACAGATGGTCAGAGTGAGAGGACTATCTAAACATTGGAAGACATGCTCCGAGCATGTGTGATAGATTTTGGGAAGGGATGGGACAGACATCTACCCTTAATAGAGTTCTCTTACAATAACATCTACCATACAAGTATTAAGGCTGCACCTTTTAAGGCGTTGTATGGTTGCAAATGCCGGTCACCTATTTGTTGGGCTGAGGTGGGAGACGCTCAGCTTACTGGACCAGAAATTGTCCGTGAGACAACAGAGAAGATTATCCAAATCAAGCATCGTCTACAAGCTTCACGTAATCGACAAAAGTGCTACGCTGATAAGAGACATAAGCCATTAGAATTTCAGTTAGGGATAAGAGTTTATGGTTTGAAAGTAATCACCCTGAAGAGGAGTGATACGTTTCGGCAACGGGGAAATCGAACCCATCGTTAATATTGGACCATTTTAAAATTCCTCGCCAAGGTGGGGACGGTTGCATATCGACTAAATAACCAAGAAACTAAGCCGTGTTCATATACTTTCACGTCTAAACCTTACGAAGGCGTATAGCTGATGAACCAGCCCCGAATTCCATTGGACGAAATCCACATTGACGAAAAGCTCAATTTCATTGAAGAACCTGGTATGAGATTAGGACCAAGCAAAGCAAGCCGTTTGAAGGCAAAGCGCATTCCAATCGTGAAGTCCATTTAGGAATTCAGAATAGGTCCGAGTATACCTGGGAACGCGAAGACCAAATGCAGAAGAAGTACCCTCATCTGTTCGCTAACCCTGTATCCGCATCTCAAGCTACGTCCTAAGCTTTGAGGACAAAGATCTTATCAGTACGGGGAAAGGAATGTCACAATCCCGTAAATTCCCGATTAGTATTCCGACCCATTCCAGTCATCTACTTTAAATTTTATACGTAACGTTTAAATCTGACAATTTATCGAGGAACTAACCTAACTGCGTAACAAAGCTAAAGCAAACGAGCCTCGACGCGTTCCGGCCATCGGTTAACCATTAATTTAGGCAATTATATTGTGATTTCTTAAATCGTTCCCTGAGTGTTTCCGTGGACTTATTTTAATCACTCCGATATTAGTTTTAGGGTTTTTATATCTTTAAATTGCGTTTTTACGCAGTTTTTGACCAAAAAAAAAACAGAACCCGAAAACTCAATCTTTCGTGTAAACTCAAGTTATCATCAATCTCGTGTCATACTTCTAAAAATTTCGTTCACCCTGTGTCCCCTTGGCCAAAGAAACGCCTTAAAACCAACAACAAAGAGCACCATATGTCCTAAATTAAATACTAGAGCATCTTTTGATTTCATGCACACATGTGCTTATGATAGAAATGGTAAGTTTAAGGTATAATTGTAGTCATTTCCATGCATACCTTTTTCTATGTTATTCATGGATCATCTACACTCTGAAAGAGATTTACACTTACACAACTTGACCATGACTTGAAATCTGATGAGCCTTGTTTTAAAAAAAATATTACTATAGGCCTTGAGCTTAGTCCAGTGCCAGAGAACCAACACAACACAATCACCCCTAGAGTTGTGGTTGGCTATGTACTTGGTCACATGTGAGCACTACCCTCCAAAACCCTAGTCTTAGTGCGATAAATATACAACACTACATCTCAACTTAGGTTATACTTCATTCACTAGCCATCAAAAATTTTCACACTCCCTTACTTCTTTCCCTTGCTCACGCACAACACCAACTATAAACAACCACCATATCTTTTGATTTTTCCTTCCAAGAATCCAAGTACTCTAAGCTCATTCTAAGGTTATCTAAGGTAATCCAAGTGTTGAGTCATTTAAATTAGGGTTTGCAAGATCTTTTGGGGTTTTTGAAGATCTATAATTCTTGGGTATAGATCTAGTGTTTTTGCTACATATTCTTCTTGATTTGTAAGTTTTACATGATCCTTACTTGGTTTCATCCATTATTTCTATAGATCTATGTTTGTTCATAAAGATCCATGTGTTTGTGTTAATTTTTACAAAAGAAATAAGTTAATATTTTGTCATCTTTTATAAAATGGAAGTAAACATTGTTACCACTTTATGTTTATGTCTTATATTATGTTCTTGGTGAGATTGAGAGTTGATGAGAGTTGCAACAATAGAGATTAGGGTGGATTAAGGTTTAGTTTTGTTGGTTGGTTGTTGGTGAATAAAGATTAGGGCTAGATTAAGCACTAATATGCGAGTTGGGTTGATTTTTGGTCGTATTTCGGTAAAACAACCTTGCTGTCCCGAATTAGTTTTGTGGTTTTGAGCGACTTAAAAATGTTTTCATTAGGCGTAAAAGTAGTTTTTGAAGAGCTTATTTCGAATAGATAATTTTTCATATATCACACTTTAAAATCGGACTTAAAACGACCAAGTTATGGTCAAATGAAACTCGAAACATTTTTCGGCGAAATAGATGAATAGTGGGCTGTTGGGAATAGTAAAATGGGTTTCCGGGCATTTTCGGACGATTTTGGATGTTTTAAATGCAAGCGAAACATATAGAAATGTCAAGTAATTTGTTAGAACAACTAGAAATGTCATGCAAGGTTATTTGAGATGACGACCTTAATAAAAAGTAGGATTATTAAAAATTGTACGAATTGGACATCTAGGCGATTTAAACATAAGGATTAGGCGGTTTAGAATTGTTTAAGCGATTTGTAAAATATGGAAACTTAAGAAAATAGGGGACGCTATTAACGTTTTGAAACTAAAAAGTTTCCTAAAAGGGAAAGTTTCTAAAAATAGTAACTTTTTGCAAGTGTCGGGATTTAACTAAGACGTGGTAAAGTTTCAAAGTCTTTTATTACTAAAACGCAAACACACTTGGATGCTTTAAATGATGAACATGGATGCTTTACTTGTTTCTTTGACGAATGCTAAGTCATACCCATATTTACTCTAGGTCGCGGCTAGACCTCCTTATATCTTCATCATTTGTTGTGGTTATCGCTTACCCTTGCTAAGGTGAGTTCATAGCCCCACATTTTTACTGATTTACAAACGCTTTATACTATGGGGTGAGAAACATTGTTTGCTTTTAAATTGGACACAAGTTCTTTACGCGAGTTTTACTTGTTTATGTGTTGCCTAAGTAGCTTACAAACCTACTACTGCCCAACTTATCATGAACTGTTAGTTTCTCGACCGGAGGACCGGTTGAGGGAGCGCGAGTGAATAGATAGATCTATTGGGACTAATTATCCCTATCCGCTTTGGTTCCACTTAACGAAGAACAAACGGATATATGTCATGTCGATTGTACATTATGGTGGTCTTTGGTTTGGGACACCGGTTTAGGGCAGGAATACTATGCAACAGGATGTAGCATGCCCTGTTGACTAAATTAGCTTCGGTGTCATGAGCTTAGAGCAACAATAAATACTTTTTATGTGATGCTGTATTTGTTATAGCAGTCACATACGTTTTGAAATCTTGTGGTCCACTCTTGTACAAATTTAAACCTATGAATTCACCAACATTATGTTGACATTTTAAACATGTTTTCTCAGGTGCTTAGCTTGGATTGACTCTTGATGCTATGTGGAGTCTATGTGCTATGTGACTTCGCCAATTTCAAGACTTATCTATTATTTACTCGTTGTCATTATTAAAACTTTGTTATGCTTCCGCTACTTTTAACTTAATTATTATGGGCTGTAAAACTTAAATCTATTTTATTTTATGCAACGAGTAAACTTTTTCAAACGTCCATGATTAGTGGTCGTTCTTTATTGCTTTGTGATCGGATTGTTATGACGTCACGCCCTCGGACACGTATTCCGTCTAGGCCCAGTTTGGGGGTGTGACAGATTGGTAATCAGAGCCAAGGTTATAGAGAACCAGGTAGTTATACTAGGTCTGGGCTATAACCAGTATGTGATCCTATGTGCCTCTATTTGTGCTTGCTTGTTGTCTATCCTTGCTGCATACATATATATGAGATTACTATATATACGTAAGAGTATTACATATTGCCATATTTACCTTGCCATTCATTTTAGCATTTCTTTATGCCTTGCATGGTTTCATATAAAGGAGATTTATATAAACTTTTGCTTGTGCAGATTATGGCAGCTTCAGCTATCATTATTTCTTCTGATTCTTCGGATGAGAGTGTGGGATCACCGCCCTCTCGGGTTATTCTTTTTGGTGATATCCCTACTGTTATTCCTTCTACTTCAGTGGTTGCTCCAGAGACTTCTACTATTGCTCCTGTTATTTCCTCTGCCGCTCCTATGGTTGAGACGACTCTTGTCGCTTCACCCACTGGATTGTGTGGCTTGGTTCCTTATACGGGTTCCGATTCTGATTCACCAGATGAGATGACTTCACCAGAGCACATTTCCCCGCTACCAGCTATTTCACCATTCATATGCACCGATTCTTCTGAGGCTCCTGATTCTTCTGATGGACCACCATCGCAGGACCCTTATGTTGCTACCGTTGCTCGTTGGAGGAGCAGGGTAACAGCACGTCCATCATCATCACATGAGTTTCCTATTGCTCCTGTTACTGCCCCGCCCGGGATTCGTCGACGGTCAGCGACTCTTATCCGACCCGGGGAGGCTATTCCTTTTGGTCGACCTTACCGCACCCATCTTAACGGGCCGCGTAAGTTGTTGACTGCAAGGAAGAGAGTTGGACCTTTACCAGCTCGCAGATTAGCATCGAGGCATGCATCACCTCGCTCTCCAGATCATCACTCATCTTCTTCCAGTTCATCTTCGGATTCTTCGCCAGTTCATTCTTTGGGTTTGGATGCGCCAGATCAGGCTCATTCGGGATCTTCGACTAGAGATGTATCACCTTACCCTTGATGGGAAGGGGGGAAGGGGGGGGGGGGGATAGCACCACTACTTATGAGGCATTTCGTCGTTGGTGTGCTGCTCCATTATCTACTTTGTATCCACCGACTACATCAGAGTCATCATCAGAGATTCATCAGAGAGACCACTACATTCATCTTCACATTCTGCTGGACCATCTCCATGTTGATCCCCGGTTGATTCTGTACCATCATCTACAACAGTTATGAGATCATTAGCTCCTACCCGTGCTGATCTCTTACCACCTCGTAAGAGGTTCAGAGATTCATATCCGTCTGAGGCTAGCATATAGGAGGATTCCGAGTTTGATCCAATATAGACCCTGAGTTTGATATGGAGTTTGGGTATTGGTGATAGGATGATGTTAGAGAGTCATAATAAGATTGACCCAGGGATGTCAAAGAATGACACCGGAGGAGTATGAGGCTACACCAGTGCTGGAGACACGGTTGAGGTAGGTATCGACCCGATGTCGGCACCAATAGTTAAGGAGGAGATTGTAAAGCCAGTTGGAGAGGATTATTTTGATTCGTCTGGCACTAGGGATGGCATTGTTAGGTCATTCGAGGATATGCCGATTGACTTGGATGATGTTGGTGCGGTGACTTATTTACCATCACATGTCTAAGGTCTTATTGATAGATTGTCGGATTGAGACTATTCAAAACGGTTTAGAGGGCTGATCAAGTGTGAAAGCTAGGGGACAAAGAGTTAGTATGACCGAGAGGATTGACAGCTTGAGGTTGGAGAACCTCAAGGTTTGTGCTATGTTAGATATCGAGAGGGATCGTGTGAATAGTCTTCGACTTCATATGTCTCTTTCACATGAGGAGTTTCGTCAAGTTCGTAGGAACACGAGTGAATCCTCGGGGGAAACTTAGAGGTGATCGTTAATGCTGAGAGACATTTTGGTTGTTTCGCCCTTAGACTAGTAGTACCGATATCATTTAGTACACTAGACTGATCGATTCTGGTCTATATGTTAGCAGTAGAATTAATTGTTGGGAATCATGTACCTATTTTTGGATTTTGGTTGAACCGAATTATGCTTTTATTCCTGAAAGAAAATCTTGAATGATCTCTCGCTTATTTATCTATATGGTTATTTATTCGTTTTGGAAATCGTATTGTAATTATATTTTATTTCATAGCATGTATTAAATTATCGTTATTTAATAATCATGTATTGTTTCAAAATCTCACCATGGGTTGTGTCTTGTGATGTAGAATAATGACCAACACTCATTCCGGTATGACCTCTGCCGCAATTGAAGAAATGATCAACCAACGCGTGAACGCAGCTTTAGAGGCTCGCCGGGTTTATCGAGATCTTGAACTCGAGAATGGGAATGACAATGGAGGAGGAGATGGTAATGGAAATGGAAACAATGGAGGCAACAACGATGACGGTAATAAGAACTATAATGTGAATGGAAGAGGCGATAGGCCTGGTGCTCGTGAATGTACTTACTAAGATTTCATGAAATGTCAACCACTGAGTTTTAAAGGAACAGCAGGTGTGGTTGGTTTGATAAGATGGAGTGAAAAGATGGAAACTGTGTTTCACATCATCAACTGTCCGGAGAGATATCAAGTGAAGTATGCTACCTGTACTTTACTCGACAGTGCATTAACCTAGTGGAATTCTCACAAGAGGACCATCGGAACTGATGCTGCATACGCTTTATCATGGAGAGAGCTGTTAAAGCTGATGACTGAAGTGTACTGCCCAAGAAATGAGATCCAAAACATGGAAACCGAGTTGTGGAATTTATCGGTGAAGAACAACGACACGGCTTCTTACACTCAAAGGTTCCAAGAACTTACCATGATGTGTACCAAAATGGTCCCCGGGGAGGAAGATCGGGTGGAGAAATTCATTGGAGGTATTCCTGATAATATCCAAGGGAATGTAATTGTTGTAGAAGCCACAAGACTACAAGATGCTGTTCGAATTACCAAAAACTTGATGGATCAAAAGTTGAAGGGCTATGCTGTAAGAAACGCAGAGAACAAGAGGAGATTGAACAACAACTATAGAAACAACTGTGGGCAACAACCACCCCATAAAGTACAGAATACTGGAGGTCAGAATGTTGCTAGAGCCTATATGGCTGGTAACAATGAGAATAATGGTTATGAATGAACACTTCCTTTCTGCAGTAGGTGTAAGCTACACCACGAAGGACAGTGTACTGCTAAGTGTTGTAACTGTAAGAGGGTTGGACATCTGGCCAGGGATTGCGGATCTGTTGTGACTGTATCTACTCAAGGAAATCTAGGGCCGAATCAGGGAGTTGTTACGTGTTTTGAGTGCGGTACACAAGACATACCGGAGGGAGAAGAGGAGAGAGATGAGAAAGAAGGGAGGAAGAAACTGTCCCAAGTCAAGAACCAAAAAACCGAGGAACAAGCAAAAGTTCCTGATGCAAGAGGCAAAGCATATGTCCTAGGAGGAGGTGACGCTAACCCAGGTTCCAACACTGTCACAGGTACGTTCCTTCTCAACGATCATCCCATGCTGTAATATGTAAGATAGATTCGGGTGCCGATAGGAGTTTCGTATCAAATACTTTTAGTGCATTGCTAGATATCATTCCCTCTGCCTTAGACGTTAGTTACGCTGTCCAGCTAGCTGACGAAAGAACTTCAAAAACCAACACTGTGCTTAGAGGCTGAACATTAGGATTGTTAGGACATCCATTTAATATCGACCTGATGCCCATAGATTTAGGTAGTTTCGACGTTATCATCGGCATGGATTGGTTAGCAAATAATCATGCAGTGATTGTCTGTGACGAGAAGATAGTGCGTATTCCTTATGGAAACAAAATTATGATCGTTTAAGGAGACAAAAGTGACAAGGAGAAGAAATCAACGTTGAGCATTATATCATGTGTAAAGGCCCAGAAGTATATGGATAAAGGTTGTCAACTATTTCTGACGCAGGTTACGATGAAAGAAAACAAAGACAAGTCGAAGGAGAAGCGACTCGAAGACGTGTCGCCTGTACGGGAATTTCCAGAGGTCTTTCCTGAAGACTTACCTGGATTACCACCGATACGACAAGTTGAATTCCAAATCGACTTAGTCCCAGGTGTTGCACCTGTAGCTCGAGCCCCGTATAGATTAGCATCGTCAGAAATGGAAGAATTGTCTACTCAACTACAAGAACTTTCTGACAAAGGATTTATAAGAGCAAGTTCCTCACCCTGGGGAGCTCCAGTTTTGTTTGTCAAAAAGAAAGACGGCTCTTTTCGGATGTGTATCAACTACCGTGAACTTAACAAGCTTACTGTAAGGAATCGATACCCACTTTCGAGAATCGACGACTTGTTTGATTAGTTTCAAGGATCAAGTGTGTACTCGAAGATCGACTTGAGGTCTGGTTATCACCAACTCAGAGTTCGTGATGAGGATATTCTAAAGACGGCGTTTAGGACTCGCTATGGTCACTACGAGTTCCAAGTGATGCCTTTCGGGTTGACTAACGCACCAGCAGTATTCATGGACTTGATGAACCGGGTATGCAGACCATACTTAGATAAATTTATGATCGTGTTCATCGATGATATCTTGATCTACTCGAAGACCAAGGAATAACATGATGCACATCTTAGACTAATTTTAGAGTTGCTCAAGAAGGAAGAATTGTACGCCAAGTTCTCGAAGTGCGACTTTTGGCTGTCGAAGGTACAATTTCTTGGACACGTGATTGATAGTGAAGGCATTCACGTTGATCCCGCGAAGATTGAGTCAATCAAGGATTGGGAATCACCCAAGGCTCCAACAAAAATTCGCCAATTTCTAGGTCTTGCCGGTTACTACCGACGATTTATCGAAGGTTTCTCCAAAATTGCCAAGCCTATGACGAAACTGACTCAGAAAAGTGTAAAGTTCAATTGGGGTAAAAAGGAGGAAACTGCTTTCCAGACATTGAAGCAAAAGTTGTGTAGTGCACCGATTTTGGCATTGCCCGAAGGAAGTGAAAACTTCGTAGTATATTGTGATGCTTCTCACAAGGGATTAGGCGCAGTGTTGATGCAGAAGGAGAAAGTCATAGCTTATGCATCCCGCCAACTCAAAATCCATGAGAAGAACTACACGACACATGATTTGGAATTGGGAGCTGTGGTGTTCGCTCTCAAGATGTGGAGACATTACCTTTACGGCACGAAGTGCGTTGTGTTCACTGATCATAAGAGTTTGCAACATATTCTAGATCAGAAAGAGTTGAACATGAGACAACGTAGATGGTTAGAGCTGTTAAGTGACTATGACTGTGAGTTATGTTATCACCTGGGAAAGGCGAATGTGGTGGCTGATGCGTTAAGCCGAAAGAGTAGACCTAAGCCACTACGAGTTTGATCCTTGGTTATAACAATTGGTTTAAACCTCCCTGTGCAAATCTTGAATGCTCAGGTTAAGGCAAGAAAGGAAGAGAATTATAGGACAAAAGATTTGTGTGGCATGATTAAAAATCTAGATCCACGTGCAGACAGAACGTTGTGTTTGAAGAATAGAAGTTGGATACCCTATTTTGGTGACTTGAGAGCTTTGATTATGCACAAGTCACATAAGTCAAAGTATTCGATCCACACTGGATCAGACAAGATGTACCAAGATTTGAAAAAGCTATACTGGTGGCCCAACATGAAAGCAGAAATGGACACGTATGTCAGTAAATGCATGACTTGTGCAAAGGTTAAAGCAAAATACCAAAAAACATCCGGTTTGTTGGTTCAACCCATAATCTCAGTATAGAAATAGGAGAAAATTACTATGGATTTCATTACTAAGTTACCTAAGACGATGTCTGGTCAAGATACAATTTGGGTAATTGTAGACCGACTCACTTAGTCTGCCCATTTCTTACCAATGAAGGAAACTGACACAATGGAGAAGTTGACGAGACAATACTTGAAGGAAGTAGTTTCGAGACATGGAGTGCCAGTCTCGATTATTTTTGATCGAGACAGTAAGTTTACGTCTCATTTCTGGAAATCGTTGAATGAAGCCCTAGGTACTCAATTGGAAATGAGTACGGCTTACCACCCACAAACAGATGGTCAAAGTGAGAGGACCATCCAAACGTTAGAAGACATGCTACGAGCGTGTGTGATGGACTTCGAAAAGGGATGGGACAGACATCTACCATTGATAGAGTTCTCTGACACACGTTTATTTTCAACCCTTTATATATATTAAATATATATAATATATAAATATATAATAAGAATCAAAAATGTCAATGATAAATATTCCGTAAGGCTTTTAAAAGAGATTTACTTTTATCCAAAGTAAACTCCACAAAAAACCTTCCCGAGTCGTGTCCCGACGAGGCGTGAATTTGAAAATCGAGAATCGGTTTGTGAACAATGCTTGAATGATCAAAGATTTGATTTGGTTATCTATTTCTACAAATAAAATGCAAAAACAAGTAAAAGAAACCCTAAAACGAAAGCACCTTAAGTTAAAACCTAAAAACGGGAACGTAAAAACGCGACTTTTATTAAATTTAAACCCTAAATTGATTTTTTAAGTTTTCCTAATCCTAAATGACTAAATTATAAGAAAAATTAAAGAAAATCCTAAAACGAGACCGTTTAAAGTAAAAAAACAAAGAAAACGAGAACGGGATCGAAACCCGTTCTTTAAAAAACGAAATTCTAAAATTTTAACCCTACAAAAGTAAAATTATTTTTCCTAAGTCCTAAATGATAAAAGAAAATTAAAAAAAAAATAAAAAATTTTGACTTTTTTTTTGAATTAAAAACAGATTTGATGAAAATTAATCATTAAAAATACTAAACTAAATTAATAAAATCTGGAAAAATGCAAAAAAATTATTTCAACTATTTAAAACCTTGGAAAAATAAGAAAGCTGAAAAAGCAAATCAAATAAGCAGTTAAAATAAGCAAATAAGGGCTGATGGCTTAATTGGGCTAAAAGCCCTTTAGAAATAAATTGTGTACTAGATAACCAGATGGCCCTACTGGTGCCGTGGTTAGTGTGTGTGCATTGTGGGACGACTGTGTGTAAAGGGGGAGGTCATGGGTTCGACCCCCATGCCTTCCCTTTTTGAAAAACATTTTTTTAAAAACTTTTTGCAAAAACTTATTGAAAACATATAAATAACCAACTGTAATAAAGACAACTTTTTCAGAAGCTCAAAAATAAGCTAGAATAAGCAGATTGAAATATGACAGAATGCTTAAAATGTTACTATATGAACAAAGGCTAAAACTGTTTTAGCTATATGGACTTAAAAAGCTAAAAGAAAAACAAGCAAGCTGAAACATAAGTGCACCTACACCTAATAAGCAAGAGTGAATAAAACAAGCAAAGTGAATTAAGCTGAGAAGTGCTGAAAAAGACAAATAAGCATTAGGGCAAAAACAGATAACAAAAACAGCCTACAAGGCACTTTGGGGCTAATTTTTAAGCAACTAATCAGATCCTTATGGACTAACAGCTTATATTCCCTTAAAGCTTATCACCCTAGCTACAATAATTAGCAAAGAAAAAGAGGTTTGAAATGAAGATAAGCCATGAAAAAGCTAGGACAAAAGGGCTGACTACACTCAGTGCAAGCTGAGTTTCTTAGTTTTTTTTCTTAAAAGACAAAAGGCTTATTTCAGCCTTAAAAATAAGCTAGTAAAAGAACTTTAAAATGGAAAGCAAGCTTAAACAGATAAAATATGACAACTAATGAGCTTATATTTGAAAATTCAGATTTCAAAAACATCTTTAACTAACTTAAAATTGAAAGTGAAAAAGGACATTTTAAAATGATAGACAGACTTTGACTAATCTCAAAATACAAAATGCACTCTTAACACAAAACTATTCTACTGCATAATAGACTCAAAATTAACATATCATTAACACAAAATGGCACTTAACTAAGATCAAATCAAATAAGCCATTATATGAAACTTAAGAAAACACAGATTTGGACAACTTTTAGAAAACACCTCAAAACTTATTTTTAACTTTTAAAAACTTTTAAAACTTACTTAATTATCTTAAAATTGAATGTTAAAACTGTCCTAATGACCCAAAGTGGTTTAACACCACTTTTGACCCGTTTTGGATCCTTGACCCAAACACCCCTTAAAGAGGCTTTCTAACATTTTCTAATACTAAAGGGACTGATTTAAGCTAAGATTCAAGGAAAACAGATTATAGCTAAGCCTTAATATAAATAATAAGCAAGAAACAACATTGAATAAGCACTTCAACATGCAAATGAGCAATTAAGCAGATTCAAGTTAAAACCAAGGACAGATTTTATGAAAACTTGAACTAAGATCCTACAACTATAAACTAGCATTGATAAGCAATTTAAACATGAATAAGCAGTAAATAAGCAGAGAGATAAGCAAGCAATAAGCCAACAATAAGCTGAATAAAAAATAAGCTTAAAAAGAGAAAATGAAGAGTACCTTTGACCTTTGCTCAAAACAAGGTCCAAATGCTCAATGAGCTTATCAACAAGCTCTGGCTTATCCTAATAAGCCAGTAAATACCCATAAGCTCTTCCATTGTAAGCTTATCATCCAAATTAAGCTGAGGTATTTTGAGGGTGGATTTTTTGATTTTTTATAAAATTTTCTTAAGTACCTTTTGCTTAAATTAAAACAGCTAGCTTATATGATTAAATAGAGCTTAAAACAGCTTATAGTAGGCTTTTGAAACATAAATTAACTTTAAAACTTGAAAAGAGATTTTAAGATTAAACTTGGAATTTCATTAAATTTAAAACATTACAAGGGAAAACTGAGTACATTAAGCTAAATTATAACTAAATGAGCTGGAAAAAAAACTAGGTAAAAAAAACTTCATGCCAAATAGCTTACAAGTGACCTATTTTATACTAAATGTATGAAGGTTCTAGGTCTTCTTTCACTTGTGCTTCTTTGCTGAGGGGGTTTGAGGCTGTGCTTGTTGTGTGAGGAGAATTAAGAAGTCATCTCAGCCCTTCAATTGCCTTTGTGCCCAAGTCAAATCATCACAACCCTTGATCCTTTTGTCTTTTCTTTTGTCGAATAGGGTCATTTGGGATTGCCAACATGGCAAATGGACTCTAGTGAGGTGGGGGGGGGATAGTGATGTTTTCTTGTGGGGTGAAGGAAGACGATAATGAATAGTGGGGTAGGGTATTGGCAGGAAATTAGGGAAGATGTACAGTGTTTTAATGCAGAGTGAAGGTTTGAGGAAATGGCAACATTGCCCCCTGAAGGTGTATAATAGCATTGCAAGAATCGTCCTTTTGTGGTGTATTAAGTTTGGGGAGTTTGGGGTCTACTAGGCTTGTTAAGGGATAAGATAAGCTAAGAAACAAGGGAAAACTTAATCCTAATAAGCAACTATAACTAAAATAAGCTAAATTCAACCATTAATAAGCCAGAAAAGAGATTAAGCTATATTTCTACACTATGCTAAAAAAATTTCAAAGGCCTACTTTAAGCTTAAAAATAAGCTACCTAGAGGATGACTTAAGGTCTGAAAAATAAGGGGGCTTATCAAAGAGCTTATTAGCTTTTTAGAAAAGCCAAAAACTCATGCTAAAGTTAACAAATGAGCTAGAAAGATGGGCTTGAAAAAGAGTGTCTAGCACCAGGACAGTTTTAACAAAGGATTTATGAAAAACCTAGCTTAACAATAAGCTCTTCAATAAGCTCAAAAATAAAAACTTAGTTAAAACAGATAAATAATACCATGAAATGAACTTATGCACCAACTTTTAGATCCTAAAACAATTGTTTACCCTCTGGTTTTTGATGGTGAAAATGGGACATGTTTTAACCTTTTGAAAAACTAAGAAAAGTGTTGACAGAATTGCAAAAAAAACAAGGGACTCCTAAGGCTCTGGCTAGTTGATTTTGCACTCACAAATGACACTAATTTGAAGCCTTAACTCAGGTTTACAAGAACTTAAGCAAATAAGCACTTTGGTTTCTTTTAAAACCAACAGTATTAAAGGTAACAATGAGAAAACTTGAAAATCACTTTTTTTCACTTAAAACCTTTGGAAAACAGACTCACAATAGCTTAAAGATTTAAGCTAAAGTTGGCCTTATGACCCCAACCCATGACCTTGCTGTTTTGACCCATTTTGGGCTTATCCCAAACACCCCTTTATATTTTTAAAACTATCAAGACTAATTTAAGCTCAAATTTCTAAAGACAAGTATCAAATATGTATTAATAAGAACTAAGAAGCAAAAAGCAAGGATTAATA